>ML819522.1:104705-115317 GCA_009831015.1 Picea engelmannii
TTTGATGAAACTTTTGCACCAGTGGCAAGATTGGAGGCCATCAAAATGTTCCTTGCATATTCATGCCATAAGAACTTTAAAGTGTATCAGATGGATGTTAAGTCATCTTTTCTTAATGGAGATCTAGAGGAAGAAGTATATATGGAGCAACCTGAAGGATTCTCATTGACAGATAATCCTAATTATGTTTGCAAGCTGAAGAAGGCCTTATATGGACTGAAACAAGCACCATAAGCTTGGTATTATAGACTGGACAAATTTTTACAATACACAGGGTTCAAGAAAGGTACTGTTGACAACAATCTCTACATTAAGTCTGAAGGTGATAATTTACTAGTTGTTTTGGTTTATGTAGATGATATTATTTTTGGTTGTACTAATGAATCATCTGTTTAGTGGTTTGATAACTCTATGCAAACAGAGTTTGAGATGTCCATGATAGGAGAACTATCATATTTTCTTGGTTTACAAGTAAATAAGAGTTCTACGGGAATATTTGTCTGTCAAGAAAAATATTTGAAAGAGATGTTGAAGAATTTCAGATGGAGGATTCCTCTCCTGTTAGTACACCTATGGTGGTTGGTTGCAAGCTTAGTAAAGATGATATGTCACCCGATATTGATCAAAGGACATACCGATCAATGATAGGCAGTCTTCTATACATCACAACATCTCATCCTGGTATAATGCACGCTGTTGGAATGGTAGGTCGTTATCAGTCAGCTCCTAAACAAAGTCACTTGGTAGCTGTCACAAGGATAGTCAAATACTTGAAAGGAACAATGAATTATGGTCTATGGTATCCCATAAATCAGAATTTTCAGTTAACTACTTATTCAGATGCAGATTGGGCAAATTGTGTGGATGAGAGAAAGAGCACCAGTGGAGGTGCCTTCTTCTTGGGTGACTCGTTGGTAGCATGGATTAGTAAGAAGCAGGGATCTATTTCCTTATAAACTACAGAAGTAGAGTACATTACTGCTGCTACTTGCTGCACTCAGATTTTATGGATGATACAAACTCTTGCATATTTGAAGGTAACTTACACTGATCCCATTCCACTTCACTGTGATAACACCAATGCCATCAGTCTCTCTAAGAATCTTGTACTTCATTCAAAATCTAAGCACATGCCAATAAAATACCATTTTCTCAGAGAACAAGTTACAAACAGAATTGTTCAGGTGAATTATATTCCTTACACATAAAAGATAGTTGATATCTTTACTAAGTCATTAGTAGCGACCCCTTTTGGATATCTTTGTCAAAAGTTGGGGGTTATAACTTCTTTCATCTAATTTGTTCACTTGGTCAGGGGGAGTACTTATTGAATATCTATTATATTTATAAGCTGCTCATAGTTGACAGGGGGAGTATGTACTGCAACAACTCAGGGGGAGCGTGTCTCTTATTTGACACTAATGTCAAAGGGGGAGAAAGTGTGGTAATTTCAAAGATGCTACAGTTTTATAATTGGATGTTCTTCAAGGGGTTGCCATCAATGCCAAAGGGGGATATTGTTGGCATGTTTTCAGACAGAGGCAGAGTATGCATGTTTGTCATTGATGACAAAGATCATTACCAACAACACAACGATGATCGTATGGCAAGATCAGAAGCCAAACTCCATTTCGGGTATCAGAAGCTAAACTCTATTTTAGATTTTCGGATACCGAGAGTTGGAAGTGTCAAAACACTTCATCACAGAAATGCTGAAATGTCGAAATGAGAAACGTCAAAATACTAGACCGTTGATCTGACTCCATTTTGGAGTTTCGAATACCAGGAGTTTGAGGAGTCAAGAGTCGAGACTCTTCATCACAGGAGTCTCGAAGTTGTGAAATGAAAAACACAGAAATACTGGACCGTTGATGTGACTCCATTTCATAGTTTTAGATACCGGGAGTTACAGGAGTCAAGAGTCGAGACTCTTCATCACAAGAGTCCCAAAGTTGCGAATGTGAAACACCGAAATCCTAAAACAGGCACATCAACAAAGACTCCATTTCGGAGTTTCACAGACCAGGAAATTAAAGATCAAAGGAACTATTGTTCCTGAGTCTGTACTTAAGGCTAAAAAGTACAGTGTCAAGGCATTCGAAAGTAGGTGAAAGATGGGTAAGAGGGTAACGTCAACCTTCGGTATAGGAAACTAGGGAATATTTATACGTTCGCGTTGTCTAGCTTCCAACTGTTCCTGAGTAGTTATATCTTGTTTAATGGCTGCCCATGAACGTTCAAGTTCCTCCCGGTTATTAGGAGTTTTAAGGATTATGTCAAAAATGTTTAAAGCAATATGTGTTTGATTAGATAGTCAGGGTTCGATATTAGGTTGTGTTGCTGCAGGGACAGTCATTGAGGAACAATAAGAGTAGGAAAGTATTCAAAGAGAGATTAAACGTTGTCTCGACTTGGTCGAATAAAAGAGAAATTTTTACTTTTAAAGAATAAAATAGGAATGCAAATTGAAGGCTCTTTCTTGTAACTGTATTATAACTTAATATAAGAGGTGGGGTGAGAGAAAAACATTTAGCTGCATATAACGCAAGGTTCCTGTCAAAGAGAAAACTCACATATAAACAAAAGAGGAAATTAGTAAGGAAATAACTGACATATAAAAAATATGTGTAGAATTTTGTAAGTGCAGATTGGTCTTACACCCACTGATAGCTGGTGCAGAGGAAAGACAATAACCAATTACAGAAAAATGAAATCCTTTCGTTATAGTAGTGGTCGTACTAAAGTATAACGAAACACATCAATTATGAATAATGGAATGAAATGAAGCATGAAACATAAAGAAACAAAGTTGTAACACAGTCTTGATAGAATCGAGAATCTCCAGATTTGCTTATATTAACTTCTCGAAAGGCAAAAACTCTATTACCATCGACACAAAAAAGGTCCAACCCTGTTTATTTCGTTCTGTGATATATTTATACATCTTTAAAGATCAGTTAGAATCTCTACGGTTACACAAATTCGGTTACAACCGAGAGGAGCGCAATTGCTCCCTTTCTCTTGCTCTATATTTACTTGGTGCCAGGTTCTCGTCTTCGCGCTGATTCGGTGCAGGCGATACATTTTTCTACAAACTGAGATACAAGCCATGAAGGCTCTGCTTGACAGTTGGCCTCGACGAAGTAACATTCTCGGGCTAACTGTTGTAGCTTGTCCCCCATTTGTGCATTGACAATGTCGAGGGCACTTAGTTGTGCGCTAGGTTTGAGCAAGTGCTTATCAATTTTGGCCATATCTACCGTATCCATCTGGGAGATGTCGGCCGAATCTCTCTCATCTTTTTCCTTTAGATCGAGTGAAATCTGTTCCACATTTATTTGCATCAATGCTTCTGCATTGCCTTGGCTGTCAATATACAACAACTCACCATCTATGGAATTAAAAGCTTCTTCTAAAGAGTGGATTACCTTTTGGACCTGTTCCTTTCCCAGGGCAATGTTATGCTCCCAATCTTTCAATAGAATATTGCCTCTGGTTTGTTCGGGGATGGCAAGCCCAGGAACGCTTGTCGAAAACCTATTATTTGTGGAAATTACCGCATCCTGGAAAGCAACCCGAGACACTTCAACCTCCCTTTCCCTGGCAGTCAAGTTCTTGGACACCTGATTCACCAACAAACAGTTCTCCCGAATCTCTCCTATCCTGGCAAGCAAATTCTGTTGTGCCGAAAATATTTTGCTCCGAATCTCACTAGCTCGGGATCTAAATATGCTGATATTTATTTCTCTGCTCTCGACGATTTCTGCCTGAGCCTGCAATTGTTCAATCAGATTTCTCTATTGGTTCGCCTGCGCTCTACCATCTCGGATCACCAATTGTGCTTGTTCAAGCTTGGTCTTGAGCATTTCTATTTTGTTTTTGTCAGCCACTCTAGCTTGTTCTATCTCCATGCTTGCCTGACCTTTAGCATTCTCTGCAGCTGTAGCCAATCTGGCCTTGAGGGTCCTAATTAGGAAATTTTTCCTTTTTAGTTGGTTATTCAAAAGCCCAACTGAGAATTGATTTGTCGAAGCATATGCTCCCAGTGTTCCCACGATTTTAGAGGCGAGTTGGTCACTTTTCTTATTTTTTCCATCGGTCATGATTTTATATTTTTTTACAGTGGACTCTCCTTCTTGATAGAACTCTTTTTTCACCACTACCTTCCTCTTTTTATCAAAAAAGAACTCATTTGGAGGGAGTTCCTCTACTCTAATAGGCCTTAGTTCTTCATTAAATATCCATCCCTCGCCGACATTTCCTTGTGCCGACTGCAAGGGTGTGAACGAGGTGATGGGATCTCCTATTTGTTTTGTCGATTCTTTGGGAGTACTGACGGGATTCTTCTCCTTTGGCGTAACCAGAGTCTCTGTTTCAGTCTCTGGTTTTTGTTCCCTTGGTGGGCCTGGAATTTTTACTTCCGCCTCTGAACTTTGTTCCCTGGGTGGGTCCGTAGTCTCCTCTTCTGCTTCGGGATTCTTCATTTGCTCCCCTTTCTGGTGTTTCCCAAGGTTAGAAATTGGGTCCTCAGAACCTTCAGCATCCTTTTGTTTCGCCTCGGAAATACCCAAACCCCCCAACACAGTGGGAAGGCTTCTTCGTCTATGTTCTTGGAACTTTAATACAGATGTTGTGTCTTCGGGTGCTAATGATTGGATTCGGGCTAGCACTTCTTCATATGATCTCGCCCCTCGAAAAAGGTCATCTGAGGGTGAATTTTCATGCTCAAATCTCTTGAGCCCACAATGAGCCAAATGATTGCTCACAACCCTCTGTGGATCATGCTTTTTAGCCTCGATGGAGACCAAACTTAGGTCCTCTAGGGAAGCGGCCTCGGCTTTGGCATGCCTGAAATATAATAAAGAATAGGAATTCAACTGAATAGGAAAAGAAGGCCATACCTTCTTGAAGTAACCCTTGAGTTCTTTGCTTACGCCTCCAATTACCGTTTGCCAGGCAACTTCTCAACAATCCAGCTTGTTGGGGATGAACAAGGGCAGCGCATGAGGGGGAACAGAAGCTCCAAAAACTCGAAAATACGAAAACTCTGCCTCCACATACCAATCCGCTATGCCACTCAGACCTGTTGTAATGTTTTTCAAGACGCGAGGTGGTGGGTGCCCAAAAATGGCAATATGCAGGGGCACCATCACCTAGTTAAAAATGTCATATATGAACTTTCCTGCTTCATTCTCCCATAGTTTGTCATGATACTCGTGCACGGGTTTTTCTTGGACTGGATTCCATGCCCAGCTCATCAAGGGGAATGGTGTCATGGAACATACCGCGTCCATGATATATGCTAAAATGAAGAACGATGATGGTTTCCCACTTGCCTTCTTCTCCCGATACTCGGTGACCCTGTTGGCCATACTGTCTGAGAGCATCTTTGCCCAATTAAACAAGCAACCTTCTGCTACCCGAAACATGAGAGGCACCCACACTATGTAGAAATGTGCTGTTTCTTCTCTCCCAAATAGCCTACATGTCATCATGGCCACATATTTATACTGTGGCTCCAAAGAAGAGATAGAATAAACACCCTGGTCATTTGCTCTGAATTTCGCGGAGCGCGAAACCCAATCTTTGATCAAACCGGGCATGGTTTTGTCACACTGGGTACACTCTTTCTCTTTGAATTCCTCCAAGAACTCGGCACCATATGTATATTCAGATGTTGAAGGTATCTTGTACATGGTTTGTAGATGCTCGGGCCTAAAAGTCCCGACAGTAACTCGCTGGCTGTTCATAATCGTCCTGGTGGGTAAGTTTACGTGGTCCAACGCCCACCAGATCATGTCATAATACGGAAGCAACCGTGGCCTGGTTGCTATTCTGTGCATCCCTGATTGGACGATTATCTTATATTTGGTGTCATCCCTCTCTATGTCATCGGAGTCGTCTGAGTAATCTACCAATTCTTCTTGCAGAACATTTGAGACAAATGACCAGTTGGGAATCGAGTCGACACTTACGGGTGAAGTATCTGCTACATTGTCTGAGCCCTGTCCTGCGATTTCTACATTCACCTTCGCTGCTTTCCGCGGAGCCATAGCTGAAACTTGCATTTTCGCCCTTCTGCGATAGATCTGTGTATACATGCAGAAATTAGTTCACTCGGAAAATGACGAGCTCTGTGCGCTTATGAAAAATGCATAATGAAACTCAGCTCTCGCATATATTAAAAAAAAAAAATTGGTACCTTTCAAAACAATCCTGTCAATTTGAAATTAGAAATAACATATGCCGTAAAAAATCTGATCTTACACATAGATTTACCTTATCTTCCCATTAATGTCATAAATTTTGGCGGTTTGACAGTTAGTCGGAGTATGGAGAGCAAATAGTTACCTCGGGGAGCATGCAAGCCTCGATGCGCGGGACAAATCTTGCTTTATTTTAAATTATCAAAACCTAGCAACGTTAATAACTTTCTCGCTTTTCGCTGCATCGTGGATTTCCCTTTAACTTTTTGAGTCTTCAACTCGCGAGACTGCGAGGATCGATTTTGGCTTAATTAACATTAATTGTGATTTGGAACATTATTAATTTTATAATCAATTTATTCGCCATATCGCGACTTGGAACTTCGAAGAGAAATTTCTGAGAGATTGGTATGCCGAGTCGCGAAACTGCAAAATGGCGATAATTAAGACTCAATTAAGGGGAGAAAATCTTAGATTAGGCGACTAATTAATCTTGCTATAATTACGTCACAACTTCGTGAGTCAGGGTTTTAGATGATATAACTTTCAAAAAGATAGTGTCGAGTGTCGAGATGCCGAGAACATATTTAACCAAGGTTAGCTTTTTGACTTTAATTCTTGACCAGGGTTATCACAAAAGTACTTCGTGTTCTCGGCTCTCGGGGCTGTAAAAATAAAAAATTGGGTTTGACGAACGTCGAGGCGCGAAAACCCGAAGACGTCAAACCATGAGTTAAAATATTTACCCTAGTTACTGTCTTGAGCGAAAATTTAAAAAGACTTCGCCGTTTCGTGACTCGGGACGCGTAAATTTATGATTTATATAATCCGACCTGCGAGATTCCGAAGTAAAACAAAGCGATCGTCATTCTTAATAAAGTGAACTTGTTTTGAGGGTAGAGAAAGAATCGCTGCTTAATCGACAAGGTTGCAGAGCTTTCAAAGTTTCGGGGGGGGGAAATCAAAGGTCATATTTAAAAATTTAAGTATCCAAAATGAAAATTGAGACGAGTTAAAAAACAAGGGCGGCTCCAACAGGAACTTTAACCTTTGAAGTAGCGAATCTTGAAATCCCGAAAGCAGGAGGAACATCCATCTTCGAGAAGGACACGTGGTTACAGATCAACAATTCATTGACTGAGAGGTCAAAGGAAGGAGTGCCCTAACCTCTCAAACTCATGATATGCAAAATCACGAATTAATCTAAGTTGTTGATCAAAGGGATATCCTGGACCGTTGATCAGGCACAACGAAGGCTCGTGAATTTGTGAAATGATCCTAGCCATTGAAGCAAGAGGACACATGGAAAAAGATCATCATTTCATTGACTAGAAATTCAAAAGAACGGGGTTTCCTAACCTCTCGAACTCACGATATGAAAAATCATGAAATGCCGAAATGCAAAATTGTGAAACACCTTTTGGTGCAGCCTATGGTCACCACTGGTGGTCACGTGAGGAAAAGAAGCTAGTGGAGCTAAATTTTTTTGGAGTTTCGGGGATTGTGACTTGGAGTGTCAAGACTCTTCACCATAGGAATGCCAAAATGCCGAAATACCAAAATGCGAAATGGCAAAATCAACGCGAGACCATGTGCTTGTAATCCAATGGTGTTGGATACTTGGAAATCTGATTGAAGGGATATTGTTTCTCTTCATGATTAATTGTTCAGTTATGATTTAGTTAGCAGAACTGAATCATGGTTCTTGGATAGTTGGAGTTTCAGTTGCTGAAGAATTGTTCTAGGGATTTGACGGGTAACTAAAGGGGTTGTAGTGTATAAAAGAAACACGCAGTGACTGTGTGTGGTTGGTTGTTCTGATTGAAAAATAAGTTGATCTATAGAAAAATAAAATTACAATATGTGCAGTGTGAAGAAAGCTCAAATCTAAGGAATAGAAGTTGAACATAGGAGAAAAGGTGAAGAGAGAAGAATGTGCACACATCAAAGAACATGAGAAGGATAGAGAAAGAACAGATAGAATGAGACAACAAGTCAAGCCAAGTATGAACAGAGTAGAAGAATAGTGTAGCATAGAAGAATTGCAGAACAGTGAAGAAGTGGTAAGAATTGATTTATCTGTGTTGTTGGTTATTCAATCATTTATTTGTAATAAAGGTGCTAGGGAGGTGCTAGGGAGGATTGTTATCCTCAGAGGTTCAAATGGGTGATTGAACACAGGGAGTTGTAGCTTCCATCTAGTTGCAGCTAGGAAAACCAGGGTGGCAGGGTGGTGCAAGGGAGAACAAATGTTCTTTGTTATACAGGTTGGAGCCTATGTAACTGGAAGTTGGTGCTTCCATCCAGTTGGTGTTGGAACACTTAGGGAGTTGGTGCTTCCTTCTAGTGGGTGCTAGAGAAACCAGAGAGTTGGTGCTCTCAAACAAGTTGGAGCTTGTAAAACAGAGGTAGTAGCCTCACATTGAGTTGGTGCTCAATTATAGATGATGTACAGAACTTAAAAGACTGCCTATCATTTTGAAGAATAAGAGGTTTTCTCCCTTTATGGGTTTCCTCATGAAAATATGTCTCTGTGTATATCTTATGTGTGAATGATGCTCATTATTTATGTTGTCCATATGTTGTACAATATTGATGATCACTTGAAGAAATATTAAGAATGTTTTAATAGACTTACAATTGTTTAAGCACAATAACAACTAATTCACCCCCCCTCTCAGTTGTCTTAGTAATTTCAACAAAAATTCCCCTTTTTATGTCGTTTAGTCTACTTGGTGTGAAAAAGGGGTAAACTTGTGCCAAGTAGACGTCTTTTTAAATCCAATTTATGAGTGTGAAAATGAAAATTTCACTCAGCAATATTTTATATTTTTGGTAACGAGTCGGAAAAGAGATTAACTAAGACTCATGATCTTTCAAATCCAATTTAACGAGTGTGAAAGGGACAAATCACTCATAAATATTTTCGTGTTTTAAAGACGAGATGTAAAAGAGCTTAAATTAACTCATTGGCACTATTCTAATCATCATGTAAAGGGGGAGGCCAAGGCTCCCATACTGCTCTTCTACTGAATGTCAATATCTTACGAATAGCCAACATAAGCTTGGGAAAACCCAAATCTCTCCAAGTCGAGGAGGCTAAAGCATGAACTGAGTATATAGTCTCCATGATATATCAAACCATGTCTCTCAATGGAAAACACATAGGCGGGGGTATTGGATACCCTATAGGACTATCCCAGTCAAATGTGATCTCTTCAAAACTAGGAGGGAGAGGACTTGGTGAAATAAAAAATCTCCCTTGTTCATAAGGTGCAGGATTAGAAATGTTGATGACATGATTGAAGGATGCATCACTCTCTTCAAGGAGAGTAGGATTGACCAGATATTGCATTGGTGTGACCATTTCTTCAATCATAGGTTGAAGAGGATGCATAGTAATGGGGATAAGAGACGCTTCACCCTAGACAAAGGGGGTGAGGTCGAGAGAGGATTGCAGTAGTGGCACCACCGAGTCGATCAAAGGAGAAGTAGTGCGAGGAGAAACCATGGATGCCTTAGAATCTGAAGGGCCCTTGGGTGAGACCCACGCTTCTATTATCCCAGCAGTGACTGGACACAGATGAGTAAGGTGATTTCCTTCGCAAGTCCTGCAAAGGAACTTAGGCTTACGTCTGAGACGTCTAGGTTTCTCAATGTCTCAAGCATCATTAAAAAAGGCCAGTGACATACTCTCAATGTGATAGGAAGAGGAGGGTGAATAATCTCCTACATGGTGTATAGAGGTTGGAGACAAGGTAGTGATAGGGCTTGTGGTGATAAGAGTAGTGCCCCCATATTGACTAGCAGCGGTCAAGTGCGAATTGTCAAAAAGACTTTCAGAAGTAGTTGACCCATCTCCAACATAACTGACAGAGGTTGGCAATGGAGAACCAATATGACTAATAGTGACTGGGCTAGCGGAAGGCTATGGAATTTGATGCCAAGGTCCAGGGAAATATTGACTTTGAAACATAGCAAGCTAGGAGGGGTCCTGGTTTACCCCCTGTCCCTCTCTGGGAAGGAAGTATCCTCCATTTAAATGATTCCGAGAGGTTTGAATGGGAATCATCACTGAATTCTATGAAGAGATGGAAGTATGATAGGGAATATTAGAGTGATGATATATGTTGCCCCCTTGTGAAGGGGTTCCATAAAGAGGATAGCCCGAACCGTAAAATTGATTCTCCTCATGAGAGACACTCGGGGATATATGTGGACTCGCCACAGAAAAAGTGTTCAGAGGAATTGACATGGTGGGCGAAGGATACATGGATGGGGTGTAATAGGTAGAATAAGCACCCATATAAGGATCGACTCCTGAAAGTGTTGAAAAGTCAACAAGAAACATGTGTCTAATTTAGTTTTCCCTTAATTAAATTAGACAATAAATATTAATCTATTAT
>ML819522.1:144862-155738 GCA_009831015.1 Picea engelmannii
TTTTCTCTTACCGGATTAGGTAATCCTTCCCAGATAAAATCCATTGCTATTTTGTTATTTTTCCTCAATTCCTTCTTGGTTGCAGTCTTTGCCCTTTTTGAACTATCATATCCTGTAACAACTGATAGCCAAATATAATGTCCGCGTGCTTGTAAAAATACTTATGTCCTTATCTTCCACATCTCATACTTAAAACCATTCTAACCATTAAACATTGGTACTCCATTCTCAGAATAATCCATGATCTCCTTCCAGTGGTTAAACCATTTCCTTAAGGAACCTTCTCTAAAACCAATTGTTTGATTACTGAGAGGGGGGGTGAATCAGTAATAGATAAATTTAATCCTTTTTAACCATATAATCCAAGTGTTATTTAAATGAAGCATTATCATCCAATAACTACAGAGTAAATAAGCAACGAACAAATGAAAAATCATACACATACACAATACACCAATGTTTTATGTGGAAACCCAAACCGGGAGAAAACTAGGGAATGCTTTTTCTTATATGTCTTGAAGAATTACATTCCTTGGAAGCACCAACTTCCTTTGTTTTCTAAATGCAGCTGGAAGGAGGCTCTAACCCCCTAGTTTCTCAGGATACAACCTGAAGGAAGCTCCAACTCCCCAATTCTCTGGCTACAACCAAAATGAGGCTACAACCCCCTATGTTCTCTGGCTACAAATGGAAGGTGGCTACAACCACCTTCCCTTGCCTCATCCAAATGCCCTGCAGTAGAAGTAGAATGATGGAACCACTGTCACACTATCATTGTGAGATATACTGCTGTAAACCTGTACCAATAAATATGAACCATGCATCAACCATGCATCAACCTGTACCATAAACAAGTGCATCAACCATGCACCAACCTATACCAAACAAGTGCATCAACCATGCACCAACCTGTACCAAACAACCTATAATCAACCTGTACCATAAACAAGTTCATCCAACCATGTACCAAGTATGTACCAATCATGTGTCAACTACTCATCAACTATGACTCATCAATATGTACCAACATCATGAACTATACACCTCATGTATGTGCCAACTCATCAACTACTTGTCTCAACCATGTACCCAACATGTACCTCAACCAAAATCCCTCATCAATTTCATCATCCAAATATGATTTGTTGCTCTGTAATGGACTTGGTGTATATGATCACATTCCTGCAAACCTTCCCTAACTTTAACAATAAAAGACTCGTATTTTGATCAAACTTATCTTTAGTCTCACATGCCTAGTTTTGGATTAGTCAACCACCCTAACTTGAAGTAATCATAACTTTGAGCCTGCAATGTATAAAGATATGAAACTAATATACAATGTGCTTCAGTGTGTTTTATGAAATTTCTCCAGTTTTCACTACTTGGAACCTCTCAGAAAAGGAGTTATAGAAAAAATGACATACCTTGTTGAATTTTGTCTTATTCTAGAGAGCGACCTTGTAGAGCGTGACCCACACATAATGTTTTTTGAATTGTTCTGAAACTATTACACTGCATACTACAGACTGTACCCTAACCAACACATTTTTTTTCACTGAATTTAGATCTCTTATGAAGGAGTTATGATGTTTTTACCCGAAACACCTGTTTTTGACTAGTTTCAGGACTAGCCACAAACCCTATTTTCCACGGAGTGTAAATCCAAAACTACAATGACCCATAAGTTGAATTTTTTACCACAGATACTTGGATATGTTTTCTCAATTTCATAGAAATTTCACAGTATGAATCATTATATAAAAAAAGTTATAGCTAAAATGGTGATATGACCTGTAAATAACATACCTTAGAAAGCACCATCAAAAGAATTTATCCTTCCTTGCATTTCAGTGTTCTTTTCTTCACCTCCCCTCAAAATTTCAGCTTAGATATCCTTTGTTACCTCAAACACCTATAGGTATTCAATATGATCAAGTGTATCTAAAATGGGAGAGCCTTGCCTCTTATTTATACTCTCCAAGTAGCTTCTTTAAAAACATCTTCTAGGTCACTTGGCCCCACTTTCCTTACTTTAGGGTTAACCCACTTCTGATTTCTCCATTAAATTTATGATTGAAATAATTTATTTCGTATTCACTTTGAATTATAATACACTCATTACTTCACTTTATTATTTACCTTTTAAAATATCTTAAACCACTTTGACTACTTTGACCTTTTGGGGCTTCTAGATGACATATGAGGGTCCTCCAACTTCGTAAGGCCATAACTCTCAAATCGTGATGAGGTATGTGACGTTCCACATACCAAAAGAAATGGCATGACATGTACTATCCATATAGAATATTTTTATCTGAAAATATATCATAACTCATACCATTACCCATCAAACAAACTTGGGTCCATTACCCAAACCTCGGGTCTCCAACTTCTCATGGCCATAGCTCTCTAACCGTGAGGATTTATGTGACATTACACATACCACCGGAAATGGCATGAAAATAACTATCCATCTAGGATAGTTTCCCTAAAAAATTCATTGTCCTTCATCTCATTATTCCACAATTAAGCATGGGTTCTCTTACTCCGCAAAGTGTCTTCCCATGAGGGCTTTCACCATAAGGGGACCACTTTAGAGTTCATCCATATTTACTTCTTATCAACCATGACAAAACAATAATGAGTCATATTTACATAAAAAAATCTTGGGTCCATTACCCAAACCTTTGTGCTACAAGATTTCTTCAAGGGTTGACATCAATGACAACCAACCTTAATCAACAATATCCCCCTTTGGCATTGATGGCAACACTCTGATGCAATATTGAAATCATATCACTCATGCTCCGCTTGGAACCATCCCTCTGTCCTCTACATCTGATAAATCTGCCTCTGACCTCTGCATCTGATAAATGTTCTCCCCTTGGAACCATGCCTCTGTCCTCTACATCTGATAAATCTCTCCCCCTTTGTCATCAGTAGAAAATGTATCTTTCCATCCGAGGCTGCTCCCCCTGAATGAACTATCCTCTTATGGTGCTTCCTCATGTACATCTAAGACATATAAGATAAGCATTCAAAAAGAATTCATTTTGGAGTAGAAATAACTCCAAGTCTTTGGCAACGATATTCAAAGGCTTCCGATGGAAGTGGATTTGTAAATATGTCTGCCACTTGTTCTTTTGTTCCCACATATTCAACTCTGATGTTCTTTTCTGTAACCTGTTCCCATAGAAAGTGATACTTGATTGCAATTTTCTTCATCTTGGAGTGCATCACCGAGATTTTTGAGATATTGATGGTGCTTGTATTATCACAATATATTGGAATGGGCTCATCATACTCAACTTGTATATCTGTCAAAGTTTGTTTCATCCAAAGAACCTGTGTACAACATGCTACTGCTACGATATACTCTGCCTCGACTGTAGATATAGATACTGATGATTGTTTCTTCCTCATCCATGATACAAAAGACTCACCCAAGTAGAAAGTTGCTCCACTAGTGCTTTGTCGGTCATCAATACAACCTGCCCAATCTACGTCTATGTAGGCAATTAATGATAGATCCTTTACTTTTCGATACCATATCCCAAACTCTTCTGTTCCTTTGAGATATCTGAAAATCCTCTTCACTGATAATACATGTGATTCCTTTGGTGCTGCTTAAAATCATGCCACCTATCCAACTGCTTGCATTACATCTGGTTTGGATGCTGTCACATAAAATAGGTTGCCAATCATTGACCTGTATTGCCTTAGATCTATAGAATTTGAATAATCATCTTTTCTCAATTTGCAACTGGTTTGCATGGGAGTGACAACTGGTTTGCAATCTTCCATTCCGAACCTCTTTAGAATTTCTCTGATATACTTGGTTTGAGAAATAAAAATTCCTCAGTTTCTTTGATGTATCTGAAGTCCTAGAAAGAAGGATAGTTCTCCAAGTAGCGACATTTCAAATTCTTTCTGCATATATTTTGCAAATTTCTGGCTTAACCTGTCATCATCACTACCAAAAATAAGATCATCAACATAAACTTCAATTAATAAAATATTACCTTGACTTACCTTGATGTAGAGGTTGTTTTTTTCACTTCCTTTTCTCAACCCTAGATGTTGCAGATACTTATCCAGTCTGGATTACCATGCTCTAGGAGCTTGTTTTAGACCATACGAGGCCTTCTTTAATTTACACACATAATCTGCGTTCTTTGACACCTAAAATCCTTCTGGTTGTTCAATGTAGACTTCTTCTTCAAGTTCCCCTTTTAGAAAAGATGATTTTACGTCCATCTGATATACTTTAACATTTTTGGAGCATGCATAAGCTAATAGCAAACATATTACTTCCATTCTGACAACTGGGGAAAATGTCTCTTCAAAGTCGATTCCTTCAATTTGAGCATATCCTTTATGTAATATCCCTCGGCCGAACTCAAATGCAAGTGTAATCCAAGCATATTTAAGCTAGTGAGTTGTTTAGACATCATTTTTGTAATACACCTTTCATGGCATGGTGTGCACATATACTGCGTAGTAAAGTGATGTAGTGTGCACATTTATGGATACCGTGCATAGTAACTAAAGTGCATGCAACCTTGAGGACAACAGATACCGCGCACAATAACTAAAGTGCGCGCAACCTTGAGGACAGCGGATACTGCGTGTAGTAACTAAAGTGAGCGCAATATTAAGGTCAACAAACCCTTATGTATATGATATGCATTATAGGCTAGTGAGCCAGTATTATAAGCCATAATTCTTATGTTTTAGAATTAGGCCAGAGCGCCTAGATGTTAAATGCCAACCCGCCTATTTTGTATATTTCTCATGATTAATATAAAATACATCGTTGCATGCAGACTAACCACGATAAAAGAGAAGGGGGAATAGATTCCGCCAGTTAGGGAAAGGGAGGGCCAAACTCTAAGGAAAGGGATAAGCAAGAGAGATTAAGCCAAAAATGAATATTAAATTAATGTTTCTTGGAACATAAAGTATGAATAATTATTTTATCCTAAGTCCGAAAGAAAGGGACAAGTGTATCATAGTAGCTTCCAACATGACAAGTGTCAAGTTGGAGACATGCATACTTATTTCCGAGACTTAGTGTCATTTGGGGGGCCTAACCATTTTTCCTTGGACCGGGGGAACCATTATTGGGGAGATCTTACCATTTTTCCTTGGACCATAGAACCATTATTGGGGGATCTTACCATTTTTTCCTAGAACCAGAGAATGATTTTGGTGGGAATACATTCCAACAGTCAAGGAAGCTATCCTTGTATATTCTTATCACTGTACATGAACCTATTTTTGTGGCCATTTTTCCTATTGGTGTACCTATCATCTTGGGAGCAGGATTGAAGAGGCGGGTTGTTAGGCCTGTGATAAATTCTTCGAGTGAGAGAATTGTTGGGGATCGATTTCTTGAAGGTGCTAAACTATAGCTACAATGCTCTGAGACTTCTGGTCTAACCTGTTGTTGAAGCCTTGGAAGGGAAGTGGAGCAGCCAAGGTATTGTTGAGTAGAGAAGGGGATTACTTCCTTGGGTGGGACATACATGTGGGGAATGAGAGGCTGCAGGCTGTCGGTTGAGTGAGCACCTGAGATGGAATCTTTCCTGTTGACCATGAAATCTTAGCCTGGTTAGGAACCCCTTACTCGGATGGAGTCTAGTCCTAGCTCGAGGGTGACTCATTGTTGAGAGTGATGAACAGTGTAGTCTAAGGTTGGGAGGTTCGTGGACGATTTGCACGCAGTTGGTGACATTCTTACCAAGATAAGTATCAATTCTGTGATGCATTTACATACTGCATTGTCATTTATGCATTAATTTATGGGTTTATTGCATGTGTGAGCATATCTGTCTGTATGTTTAAGGGTATACCCCTGTGTACGTTACATGTTTGTGATTACTGATAATACGACCCGAAAATCATATATTTACAGAATGCAACTGTTTGTTTATGTTTTATATGTGAAGATTTCGCTAGAGAATTTTATGTATATGTTTAATTGCATGCAGTTCAATATGTATGTATGCTTGTGTGTGTATATACATATTTAAAAAGAAACATTATGTGACATACCTCAGTTGGATACTAGGTTGTTACCTTATGTTGTCAGAACTAAGTTAAGTGTCTAAGTAGTGGCATTCCCCAGCCTGTTGGTGGTCGGGGAGGTACGTTACATTATGGTATCAGAGTGTTAGTTTTCGTCACTGAGCCTGAATGGGCCAAACAAGTCGAATGGAGACAATATTATAGTATGGTATCAATTACAATATGGTATATAGTATATTTGCGTTCATGGAAAATTGAATCCCCGTGCAGAAGAATAATATGTAGGGATGCACGCGCTAAATTTAGCATTACACAGAGTGCATACACATAGTAAGGGTGCACGTGGTGTGCGTGGTATGATAAGGCACAATGGAGTTTGATTAGTGTGCACACAGTATGAGTATGGGTTGTATTGCTACAGTGTAGGCAAGGGTGCGTGCAGGTGATTGTGCGTGGTAGCAACAGAGCATTCGATGGGGCATACATAGTATTGCATGTGGTGAGGCATATTGAACTTTAGCATGGTGCCATGCATAGAGCGAAATGCATGTGGAATATCCGTATGCGGTACAAAAACAGTGCGTAGTGGATATTGGTGCGCAACGTAGAAGTAGTACGCGCAAGTTATTGGCGTGACAAAAAGGAAATGTATAGCAGATATAGGTGCACAGAAGCATGAAATTACCTTATAAAGTCGCTTTGCACAATAAATAAAGGTACACAAATTGAATTTTATGCGTGAAAAATCATCTAAAAGGCTAATTTAGACGACGAACCTGAGTTTAATAGAAAAATTTACATAGTATTCAAAGAAAGAGGAATACACAACTGCATTGAAGTATTATTTAAAATGAGTCAAGCGAGTGAGATGAATTCTGAGTTTATTTTAGATAGTTGAAAGTGAAATATAAGTTACAAGAAGATGCATAATATTAAAGGAAACAAGATTCATATCACCATCAGTTGGAATCTTATCCTAAGTAGTACAAAATCCGCTACAACGCTTATATATTTATTTAAAATTTGAAATTACAAAATGGGATGATTCAAAAGAGTAGTTGCCCTATTTAAAGAGACCGTGCAAGAACATGTCTATCATCTCCGGAGATTCCTTACCTCCACTACCATCTGTCCAAAAATCGTTGAAATATACTCAATTGTATTTGAGGGCTCATTTAAGCTTAGCTAGCTCCTCTTTAAAAGAATTGAACGAGATCGGTTGATTCTCTCCAACACTTTCAGCTGCCTCAGCGATGGGTTCTTTCTTTTGTCGCTTGCTTCATTTCTTCTTAGCAGATGGTCTACTGATAACCAGATCTTTCATGATTGGATTTAGCCTAATTTCCAATCTAGAATCAACAATAGGTACTGTGTGAAATTTAGCTGCCAGTATTTGCATGACTACCTTTTCCTTCATACTTGCAAGAAAATTTAGCATGTTGCCCGAATAGCCAGTCTCATTGGATTTAACTAGGTCCATATACCTCAATTGTGTGGGCATCGAAATAATTTTGTAGAGATGAGAAGCTCGAACCAGTTGGAGACTGCTTGCTAATGGATAAGATGATGCTTCCATACTTGAGAATTGGTTATTATAGAGCGTCAATCATGAATCACTGGTAGACTTGTGCACAAGTATGATGGGTGCCATGCTCGACTAATCCATTTCAAATGATTAAAATTTTTGAGTTTGTTACATGGCGACATTCACCTAACTTCAAATTGTTGTGATGTATCGAGCAGATGAGATGGAGTGATCTGACTAGTCGTCACCCATCCCACGAATGGTGGATTTGACATATTGAAGCACGTGACATCGAAACTTATGCAAAAGTAGTTTCAACAAACTGCCTTTTGCCTAATGTATCTCTATGCGATGATGTAGTTCTTGCTAAGTTCTCAAAACTTGGGTCTTGTGTAAGAATCGTCATGGTGGCAACACCAAGAAATCAGAGAAGATAATTTTTATATATTTATTGAGTTGAAATAGTTCATATTTCTCATGGATTGTTGATTTAGTTAACCTAATAAGTTTTAATGGATGCACATTTTGAAGAATTAGCAACAACTAGATTAGATCAGATCAGTACCAAATCCATAGGAATGGAAGAGACACAGAGAAATTACAGACAACAAGATGAGAGCAAAGGGATGAATGTCCATTTGGACATTGAAGGAACAAACTCCAATGGACATGGAGAGGAAAGGGATGAAAACTTAAATATGGTAGAGACCATTAAATTTTTTCAAAAGGATGTCCAAAGCCATAAAGCTGATAATGAAATGCTTATGAGAGCCAAAGAGCAACAGGATGACTTCAACATGAAGTTATTGCAAAGTCTGAACATAATAGAAAAGAAACTAGAAAAAGAAAGTGACTCAAGCAAATCTGGAAGTCACAAACCTTTGGATGAGAAAACAAAATAAGAAAATGTTAGCAGACACCATCATCATTCCCCGAAGCATTCCAATAAAAGAGTAGGTAGCAACACAAGTCCATCCCCTTTTAGATAGCGTAAGAGGTCTGGGGTGGATGAACTACGAGGAGAAATGAACAAAATCAAACCTCCTACATTTGATGGTGAGCACAAGAAGGATGAAGATGTAGAAACATGGTTGCTGGGAATGAGAAAGTATTTTCAATTACACAATTATTCTTCTCATGCAGAGGGTAGAATTGCTATCTATCAACTCAAAGGAAAGACATCCATGTGGTGGGATCATCTTATGCAGGTACAACATATTAAAGAGAAGAGTGTTACTTGGAAGGAATTTAAGAGGTATTTTGAGAAGAAATACTTGATTAAGAGATATTATGACAAGAAAATGAAAGAGTTCTTTGAACTCAAGCTCAGAAGCATGACCATAGATGAATATGAAAGAATATTCCTAGAACTACTGAAGTATGTCTCCTTCATCAAGGATAACATAGTTAAAATTCAAAGGTATTTGAGTGGATTTCTAGTGTTCATCGGTGACAAAATACAGTATGATAATCCCAAGACATTGGAAGAGACCATAAGGTGAGATAAATGTCTATATGATCAGCATAAAGAAAGGCCATCTTTCCAAAAAATTTGGGAAGACAAAAATAATTTCAGGGTGGATCAGAGGAAGAAAGGATTTAAATCACCATTCTTCAGAAATAATCCACAGGGACCACAAACTCCTAAAGATACCAAAATGATAGAGGTAGAAGGCCAAAGGCCAAGGCAACCACCTATTAAATGTTGGGGTTGTAAAGGAGATCATAGATTCAGAGATTGTTCTCACAGAGGTGAAAAAGGAAGGACTGCTTATAATGTACAACAAGCTGAAACAGTGGGGGACATGGGCATAAATGTGCCAAGGATCTATGAAACCCTGGATAATAAGCAAGCAAAATATCAGTCACACATGATTGAAGTGGAAGGTATGATTAACAACCAAACCATTGCTATTTTAATTGATTCATGAGCTAGTCATAGTTATATAGATCTTAAGATGGTAGAAATTTTTCAATTGCCAAGAAGCACGCATGGGAAACCTTGGTTGGTACAATTGGCTACAGGAGCCAAAAGAAAGATTAATGAGATGGTTAAGTCATGTCATATGGACATGAATGGACTGAGCACCAAAGAATATTTGAACATTTTACCTTTAGGTTCCTATGAATGTCTAATTGGGATGGATTGGTTGGACCCACATCATGCTCTATTGGATTGTACTAACAAAGAATTCACTTGCTTGGATGAATAAGTGAACCAAAGGAAAGTGCAGGGAATTCCTAGGGTAGTAACCATTAGAGAAATTTCAGCATTGTAGCTGAAGAAATGTTATAGAAGAGGATGTCAAATATTTGCAGTTCATACGAAGGAGACACCTAAAGATAGGGTGCCAAATTTGGAGGATTATGCAGTCCTGAAAGAGTTTGAAGATGTATTCAAGGAGGTACCAGGACTACCCCCAAAAAGAGACATTGATTTTTCTATAAATCTGACACCAAGAGCATCTCCCATGTTAAAGACTCCTTACAGAAAGAGTACACCATAATTGAAAGAGTTGCAAATGCAGCTTGAAGAACTTTTGAAGAAGGGGTATATACGTCCAAGTGTGTCACCTTGGGGTGCCCCAGTCTTGTTTGTGAAAAAGAAAGATGGAACGTTAAGATTGTGCATTGATTTCAGACAGTTGAGTAAAGTGACTGTCAAGAACAAGTATCCTCTGCCAAGGATCGATGATGTTTTTGATCAATTGAAGGATGCAAAGATCTTTTCAAAGATAAATATCAGATCGTGATACCATGAGGTAATAATTAAAGAAGAAGATATCAACAAGACCTCCTTCAGGACAAGGTATGGTCATTATGAGTTCACAGTGGTGCCATTTGGGTTGTCAAATGGACCAACTATTTTCATGTGATTAATGAATGATGTTTTCCAAAAATATTTAGTCAAGTTTGTCATTGTCTTTCTGGATGGGATTCTTATATACTCTAAGTCAGAGGAAGAGCATGAACACAATTTGAATATGGTGTTGCAAGTATTAAGGGAGCATCAGTTGTATGCCAAATTGAGCAAGTGCTCATTTTATCATAAACAAAATCATTATTTGGGGCATATCATCTCAAAAGATGTGATAGCAGTGGACCTTGAGAAGATAGAATCCATGGGCCTTGCAGGTTACTACAAGAGATTCATTGGAGGATTCTCAAAGATAGCACACCCAATCACTTCCTTGCAAAGAAAGGGTATGAAGTTTCAGTGGACGTCAGATTGTGAAAGGAGTTTCCAACATTTGAAACAATTATTGACAAGTGATCCAATACTAAGGATTGCAGACCCAAATGAAGATTTCATTGTATGCA
>ML819523.1:0-10583 GCA_009831015.1 Picea engelmannii
CCTGAAACAAGTGGCCTAACTCTTGTGAGTTAGCGTCAAAATGTATGGAGAACCTTGGCCTTCTTGGGCCTCTGTTCCAATTACCTCTCCCTCTGTAGCCTCTATCATGGATACCTCGGCTGAAAAAACTCATTACTGCATGCATGATTGATTAAAACATGGTCTTTTAAATAAACATACATGACAACTCTTTAAAAATATGAAATGTATTTTGGCTCAACAACATATCAGACTCATGCAATCCAATCCATACAAATTGTTAAATTGTTTTTCAATGAGCAGGGGGTGAACAAAGGGTTCTCGGATATGCGAGGGGATTGTATTGAGAGAAACATGATATAATGAGGGGGGGAAAGAAAACGATTACTACTCAAAGACAACAACAATCAACTGTAATGCAAACCAAAGAAAACATTCACTATAACCCAACCAAGACAATGTAACTTCCAACTGCTTCAATACAATATTCTCCTTCACTGTAATGAATGTTAGAACAAGGAGTGAACAATGAATGTGGGAAGGTGATGAGGTTGTAATTAGCGAAAAGAGAAATAATGGTAGGGAAAGAGAGCGATTACTTAAGTGATCCATAAACCATTTTGTAAAAGAAAACACCTCAACCAAATGACTAGTGAGACCCAAAACAATTATTGTGTAAATTTCAAACAATTATGTGCATCAACTTGCTCATTGTAATCAAATATTTAACACAATTCCATAAAACAAGACAGTTTGCGTTCCACAGCCACCTGTAGAGGAGCTTTACTTTTCTCATATATCGATTTAACATTTAAGCAATTTCCAAACGAATACATAGTCAAATACTTCCACTTTGTTGATCAACCACTGCCAACTATTTCAATCATCAAATGCAGACACAAAAATTATGCTCGATTATGTCTTTCAACTCATTTAATAATTAAATTTCAATGACGTTATACTGTCACAACACCCGTGCCTATCACTATTAAAATGCATGATATTCACTTAACATTCATAGTGGAAAATCAACACAATGATCCATATTTATCTTGAAAAGATCCTGGCTTGCTATTTAAACACGTAGATAACAATCACCACTTTAATTCACGCTATGTTTTGAAATATAAAATCATTTGACAAAACACAATTGCATTTATGTGACTATACAGGTCCAATTTTTATTTGACTCTAAACATTCAAAATGTTGGGCTATCCATCTAACACAGCGAGGCAACAACAACATGCCCAACCTCATAATACAAATAATCGTGTTTAAAAATTCTATGACTATCTCTGAGTGCGCAACCCAAAAAATATCCATAACATACACAGTGGGAAACCATACCATAAACACCACGATGCAACATTCTCATCTGACAATTTTAAACACATAGTCACAATATCATTAACTCAACCTATCGTGCTGAGTTATCAATCCACTACAAAGAGGCAACAACAATATTGCTCGAATTAATCAAACTACAACCAAACCATACTGTGTAAAAACTTGTGCCCATTCTTGACGACGCAATCAAATAACCGTACATAAATAGTGTATGGAAATTCTATAAGCACCCCGATTTCGATAATCATTTGGACATTAAAAACACACAGTTACAGTAATCATTGATTCATGCTTATAGGAACACCACTCATACCAATGCATCAAGTGTGAAGCATCATTATGCATTGATCAATTAAGAACAGTGTTGGGTTATCAATTTAATAAACACAAGGACAATTGATATGTATTTGATTTAAGAAATCATTCCAATTAACCATGTTGAGCTTATCCACCCAATAATAACAATTGTAGTGACTAGATGCCAAAACCAACACCACTGTCATATAATCAACTTTGGTCGAGCCGGTAATCAACTCTGTCGACAATACATACCAATCTATAACAACCAATAGAAAAACCGACAAGCCACAACAGTCTTCTCTATCAACCCTCAGACTCAAGGAGTTAAGGGTTTTCCCTGTGGCCAACATAGGGAGACTAAAGTTGACTCTTCTCAATGGTGAAAATCTTCGAGACCAACGATGCATACACAGAGAAAACCACAATTTATTTCGTGGACAGGGTGACAAATCCCGTGACAGGAGAGGTTATGAACAAAGGAGAAAAGATCTAATTTGGCCCGGTAATGATATTTAACACACACAAGGTATAACACTCATGGCTCTCCAGTCAACCAACTACAATGTTGAGGTGAAAATAGGGCTGAGACGAAGAAATATAACCCACTATGCGACCATTAATAGTGACAACAACCCAATGCCCAAGTGAACAAAACACAGTGACACAAAGCGCTTCCAACAATTAAACCTCATAAAAGCCAAAGACTGGGCATGGTGATATGAATGCGTGAAGACAACCAACCACTCAAGACCAAGCAAAAACCTCAAACTAAACAAGCAAGGATGACAGAGAGCCTTTATGGATACTAACACCCAGGATGAGCCATAACACTGTGACTTCAACATTATTGCAGAGAAACCATCAATGCTTCATTCCAAAATCACAATTTTACATAGTTGCAATACTTAAGGAAAACACAACCCATACATTCGAGCCAATATCCATTTCATAAATAGAGCAGACTCATGGATGGCCAAACAAATACATACCTATAATCCAAGCACCTTAAACACGAGTTGGTCGAGAGGTTCCTCCCTGCTTGAAAATCAGAGCATAACCACAACAACAAATTTGAACAATAACCCGACTAGGGTGGCGCCCAGTGGAAGGAGTAAGGGTGACATGCAGTAAATTCACGTCACCTCCACCCTCATTCAATTAATTCATTAGTACATGTCAACAAGCTTCCATTAACCCAATTAATTAAACCATGTATCGAAACCATCAGCCATTAAAACCAATAGCGCGACCCATATCAACTTATTCCATAACATAACCCCAATGAATATCAACTATATAACTCAATAAATCGCATAGATTTCAACTTAGTAGCTAGGATAACAAAAATCCATTAAAAATCGATGCATGTAGTGTAGTATATAGCATGGTTTAGTTCCTTCCCTTTGCTCTTATATTGATTTTTCCTTTTTCCAATTCCTTGTATATGCTATTGCTAACATGTTTATTGTGTAGGTCTCCTAGAAATAGATCCCAATAATAGATAGCAGTGATAACAAGGATAACATAGGCCATTGTAAAATAAAACTTGAGCCCAGAGAAGCGGAAAAACACAGAACATGCCTTCTCCATCGCCAATAAACCAAGATTATATCACCATGTAAGCAGTGTCAAACATTAGAACAACATCAAAAAAAGAACCAGACCTGATCTCCAATCTACATGGGGGTCCCACCTACTAGTATTATTTAACTTTTATAATAATAGGCTTTAGCAACACTTTACAGGAAAAACTTCGTTGCGATTTTAATTGTCAGTACCATGCAACTAGGGTTGAACTTTGGTGGTGTCAGTTGTTCTGTGATCTCTGAGGTGTCCAATAATGGTGGAAAATATGGTCGAAGGAGGTCCACATTGAACACTGGGTGCAATAAAAGGAAGGGTGGAGTGTTAAGCTCAAAAACATTGCTACCCAAAACATTGGTGATAGTGTAAGGCCCATAGAAAAGTGGGTGGAGCTTCTGATGGGGCCCTGTAAGATGCTCTTTCGGCAAATTTAACCAGACCTTGTCTCCCAAATGAAACTGGTGTGGTACCATGTGTTGATCATGGTGTTGCTTGTACTTATCATTGGATTTCTGCAAAATCTCATGGACCTGTTGGTGGATGTGCTGAATCCGCTCTATGAATCTGGTGGCTTTGTCGGTCTCAGACTAAACATGGGAAGAGTTGATTTGTGGGGTTGCAAGAGGTAGTGCAACATCAATTGGACCCAAGGGTTGGAATCCCTACCCTACCTGAAATGGGATATGCCTGGTGTTGAACATAAGGAAGACTCTCATCCCATGTACGCAAATGCTTAGAGTTGTACATGTGCGGGATGTTCACAATCATCTGATTGACGACCTTTATTTGATCGTCATTTTGGGGGTGGAAAGCAGTGGATTTAGTGAGTTTGGTGTCCAACAATGACTAGAGACTCGACCAAAATGTGTTATGATGGTATGTGGTATACCAAAATGGACCCACACTTGTTTGAAAAAGAGCTTGGTAGTATCTACCGCTGCGATTTTCTTCTTGAAAGCTGTAAGGATAACCATCTTCGAAAATTGATCAACTAACACAAATACATAATCATTGCCTTGCTTCTTTATGGTTGGCTTGACAATGGCACAAGTAGTGCAAGATATGATATACTTGCTGACATCCTATCAAATTTTTGGCCAATAAAAATGTTTCTGTAGAACATACACAATTTTCTCCACGCCAAAATTTCCTACCATCCGACTGTAGTGAGCTTCCCAAATCAACGTTGCACACTCATTTGCAGGAACACATAGATGTCCTATATGGCATAAAATTCCATCCTGGATGTGAAAATCGATGACATTCATACCCTACCCAATAGATGATAGGTGGTGGAAAAGTCTGGATCTTGCTGATAAATTTGGGGTCACTCAGATGCCTCATGTCTATAGGAATGGAGCATGATGGTGAGTGTAGCTATGGGAGGTCGACTGAGGCAATCAACGACATGATTTGTGCTCCCTATCTTATACTTGATGTTGAGATGGAACTACCCCAGGAGGTGGACCACTTCTGATGGCAATCATTCTGCAATTTCCCTTGTGTTTGTATGAACTACATAGGCTAGTGATCAACGTGGATGATTGTCTCCTTTCCCAGAATGTAATGTTTCCATTGACGACAGACTTGTACAGTGTAATATATTTCCTTTTTCATAGGCGAGGTATTTCCAAACAATATCTGAGAGTGTCTCACTATGGTATTCCACTGAATGATCGTGTTGAGTGAGAACTATGCCTACAACATAGTTAGATGCATCGGTCTCAATATCAAATGGTTTTTGCAGATCAAACAAGGAGGGTACTGGAGATGAGCACATGGGATGCTTCAGATCATCAAATTCTCATTTTTCTTCCTTCCCCATGAAAACTTTTCCCTGCCACTACCCTTGGTCACTTGGTTGAGGGCCCATACAATATGGGAGAATCCCAACACAAACCGTTGGTAGAAGTTGGCCAGCCCCAAGAATCTCTAAAGATTGGTTAGTGTGGTAGGGGCTGACCAGTCACGAATGACTTGGATCTTAACTGGATCAACATGTACCCCATGCTCATCAACAATGTATCCCAAGTATTGGACTCTATTCATGCCAAAGGAGCATTTTTCCAAGTTGGCATATAGCTTGTGTTGTCGTAGAGTGCTCAAAACCTGTTGAATATGATGCATGTGTTGCTTCCAAGTTCCGTTGAAGATGAGGATGCCATCCAAATATACCACCAAAAAAGAGTTGGTGAAGGGTCTCAATACATCATCCATCAATATCATGAAAGTGGGTGGTGCATTTGTTAAGCCAAAGGGCATGACCAACCATTCGAAGAGACCTTATTTAGATTTGAAAGTTGTCTTCCATACATTAGTTGGTTCGATGGGAACCTGGTGGTATCCAAACTTTAGGTCAATATTGCTGAAGAGTTTTTCCCCCTTGAGTTGGTCAAGAAGGTCATCAATTCTGGGAATCGGGTATCGGTTCCTAACTGTGATTTTGTTTAATTCTATGTAATCAACGAAGATCCTCCATGTCCCATTATTCTTCTACACTAGTTGATCCAGATGTATATCGGTGGCCACCCACCTTTTCCAACTGGCTCAAAACAATTTTTCTGGCAATTTTGGCAATTTACTATTTTTAGCAGTTTTCACTTCCGGGGCCATTTTGAGAGCCTAAATGAAGGTTTTTAGGGATTGATATTCTCAATGATATCCTATAGCATGATTGAGGCTCCAAAATTAATCTCCTCGACGATGCCTTTCCAACGGGCTATCATATGCCTAAAACGAAGATCGTATTCAAAAGTTACGACCCCGGGAAGTTAATGTACTAACTTACCCAAACGGGGCCCACATGACTTTTGGCGCTTCATATCCTAGGGTTAGGTTTTTGGATGTCTAGGGTTTTTGGCATTCCTGTTTATTGTAAAATTCCTTCACAGACTCATTGTAATCATCTTCTTGTGAATAAGCACAACTGTCACATCTCTTCTCAGAGATAAGCTGCCACCGTTCCAACAAGCTTGTTTCCATTGCATTTTATAGTTTCATCTTATTTCATTATTGAATAGAAAACTAGTTTTATTGTATCTGTGTTATTTTGTGTAAAGAATCTGTTAATAATATATATTCATTTCGTTCTTCTCATAAAATTTGGATCAGTGGTATCAGAGCAGTTTTCTCCTTGTTGTCTTAATGCATGTCCCCAACGAGGTCAGAGTACAAAGAGTTGGGTCTTGATCTTGTTTCTCTTGAGGACAAAATATCTCACATGCCCAAGCGACCTCTCATAGAAGGAGAAAAGAAAGATGACGGGATAGGAGATCCTTTCAAACTATTGATTGAGGAATCCCTCACGCAACAAAGGAATGAGATGATGGATAGTTTCGTGCAAATCCTTCGGCAGCTACCAATAGGCGATGCATCTTCTTCGAGCGGAGGCACCACCCCCTTCAAGGTACAAATAAACTTCAATATTCCTATATTTGAAGGTCATATAGATGCATATGTTGTAGACAAGTGGTTGAATCTGCTAGAAGTGTATTTTTTTGTCCATAACTTCTTGAATAGAGAAAAGATTACTTTTTCTCTCCTCAAATTCATCCCCCATGTCAAAGATTGGTGAGAAACGTTCTGTGAGCAAAAGGAAACAAAGGAACCCTCATTATTTATAGTCACAGCCACCTGGGATTCCTTCAGGGATTCTATTAAAGAACAATACTACCCTGTTGGAAGTTATGACGACTTATATACCAAATGGACCACACTGCAACAAGAAAGAGACCAAGCAGTGCCAGATTTCACAAATATCTTCCATACCTTGCGCACCAAGTTGGGTATCAAATATTTGGAGTGACATTTGGTGCTCAAGTATCGCGGTTCTCTGCATAGATACACCGAGACCGAAATGGAATTTCTAGATATCTCATCCTTGGGCGCAACCTACTGATATGCCGTCAAAATCATGCAGAAGCTCAAACAAAAGATGCAGCAATTTGGGCCTGGGAACCCCTCACAACAAATCCAGGAAAGGGAAGCCCCAACCCATAGAACAAAGGACAAAGAAAAGATGGACAGTATTAGGGAAACCAGTCCAAGTTGCAAGAAAAGAAGGACACTGGAAAGACAAAGAAAGATACCGAAAAGTGGTGCAACTTCCACAAGAGCCCTTGGCATAACACTGCTAATTGTCGCTCAAAGAAGTCGTTGGTGGCCGAAGTGAAAGCCTTTGAATCAGATGCGTATTCTGATTCTGAGCCAGAAGCAGAAAGAGGAAGACGAATCATTGACACAAAACCCAGTGCCACCATTGCTACCACCAAGATCCATCATGGTGAATCGGACGAGCTAGAAGAAGGAGAGTGCCTCTTCCATTCACAAATGTGGGTAAAAGGAACCCCACTGCACTTCATCATTGATAGCGGTATCCAGAAGAACCTCATCTCTGCAGAGGTCGTGAAGCGGTTGGCCCTACCCACAATGCCTCACCCACAACCTTACACCATTGAATGGCTTTGCCAAGGAAGCGATCTCCGCGTCAGCCAATAATGTCGATTGTCATATGACATCAAGCCCTTCAAAGACGAGGTATTGTGCAATGTTTCTCCTCTCAAATTTTGTGATGTTATTTTGGGCCAACCTTATTTATGGAAATGTCATGTTGTATATGAATCTAGGCCTTGTAGTGTTATTATTACTTTGAACAGGAAATTGTACATGATACCTGAGGCAGTCCCACCTAGTGCTATTTCCTTGATCTCTGCTAAGCAATGCAGGAAGGTCATCTCTCAAACAGGGAAGTTTGTATTCTTCGTGATTCACTCTCAGAATAAGCAAAAGATCACAACCACATCTAGGGTCTCTGCGGCCGACCTCTCCACACAGTAGAAGTAAGTAGATAAGGTCGTGGAAGAATACTCAGATATTTTCTCCTCACCTACCAGGGTACCTATGCACTGCCAGGTCAAGCACCCTATCGATCTGACCCCTGGTGCACCACTTCCCAATGGGTCAGTCTATCGTCGCTCTCTATTAGAGAATGATGAGATCAAGCGAAAAATCCAAGAACTGCTCCACAAGGGGCACATCTGTCCCAGCTCATCACCTTGTGGGAGCCCAATCGTGCTGGTACATAATAAATATGGAACCTAGCAACTCTGCATTGATTATCGGGCTCTGAATAAAATCATAGTAAAAAAATAGTACCCGATTCCTCGAATCGATGACATCCTTGATCAACTCATAGGGGATAAATACTTCAGTAATATTGATCTGAAGTCTGGCTACCACCAGGTCCCGATAGAACAAACAGATGTATGGAAGACTGCCTTCAAGTCAAGGGAAGGCCTTTTTGAATGGTTGGTCATTCCCTTTGGTTTGAAAAATTCTCTGGCCACTTTCATGAGGATGATGGACAATATCCTATCACCATTCACCAATAATTTTGTAGTGGTGTATCTGGATGACATTCTCATTTACAACAAGACTTGGGTTGAACACTTGCAGCATATTTAGCAGGTTTTGCACACCCTGCGACAGCACAAGCTATACGTCAACTTGGAAAAATGATCCTTTGGCATGGACAAGGTCCATTACCTGGGCTACATCATTGATCATCATGGTATACATGTGGATCCATCCAAGATCCAAGTCATTCATGACTGGCCAGACCCAACCACACTCATTGAGCTTCAGAGCTTCTTAGGCCTTGCCAATTTCTACCATAGGTTTGTGTTGGGATTCTCCCATATTGCATGGGCCCTCATCCAAATCACCAGGGGTGGTGGTAAGGAAAAATTTGCATGGGGCCAGTCCCAACAACAAGTGTTCGATGATTTGAAGAAACACTTGTGTTCATCCCCAGTACTTTCACTACCAGACCTGCAACATCCCTTTGAGATCGAGACAGATGCTTTAGACTATGTTGTGGGCATTGTTATCACTTAGTACGGCCACCCTGTGGCCTATCATAGTGAGACACTATCTGATGCTTTCCGTAAGTACCCTACTTACGACAAAGAAATGTACTCCATTGTGCAAGCCTACCACCAGTGGAGACATTACATTCTTGGGAAGGAGACAATCATCCACACTGATCATAAGCCACTATAGTTTATGCAGACACAAGGAAAATTGTAGAATGACCACAATCAAAAGTGGTCCACATACTTGCAACAATTTCACCTCAACATCAAGTATAAAACAGGAAGCACCAATCGCGTCGTTGATTGCCTCAGCAGACCACTAGTCATGGCACTCACCAAATTGCTAGACTCTTGCGGCCATGAGACCTCTAGATGGCCCCAACTCTATGAGACAGACTTGGACTTCACCACCACCTACCAAATGTTGGGTGCAAACATAGTTGTCGATAATTTCTATCTTCAGGATGGGTTGTTGTGTCATCTAGGACATATTTGTGTTCCATCAAGCGAGCGATCAAAGATGATATGGGAATCCCACTACAATCGAGTTGCAGGACACTTCAGCATTGAAAAGACAGTGGCGATGCTACAAAACATTTATATTGGCCGAAACTCCGACAGGAGGTTAGCAAGTATATCAGGTCCTGCACTACCTGTGTTATTGCCAAACCAACCACTAAGAAATAGGGCCTGTACACCCCTCTTCCTACTCCTGACAGGCCATGGGAGTCCATCTCAATGGACGACATGTCAGGCCTCCCATCCACCAAGTAGGGAAATGACTATGTTTGTTTGGTTGTTGACCACTTTTCGAAGATGGCGATTATGGTTGCCTGCAAGAAGATCATCACAGCAGAGGCCACTGCCAAGCTCTTATTTGAATGGGTCTGGGTACATTTTGGACTCCCACAAACCATTGTCTCAGATAGGGATAGTCAATTTCTCAGCACATTCTGGTCGAGCCTCTGGTCACTGCTGGACACCAAGCTAACCAAATCCACGACCTTCCACCCCCAGACAGATGGCCAAACCGAGGTCGTAAATCGAATGGTTGTGCATATCCTTCGCATGTATAATTCAAAGCACCCTCACACATGGGATGAGAGCCTTCCGTATGCCCAACATAGCTACAACCGATCCCTTTAAATCTCAACCGACCACAACCCCTTTCAGGTGGGGTCGGGATTCCAACCATTAGGTCCCATAGATGTTGCACTTCTCCTTGCGGTCAGCTTGACCGACTCATATCCTGTTTCAACTGAAGATGAAAAGGCCACCCGGTTCATTGAGAAGATCCAACACATCTGCCAATAGGTTCAGGATATCCTATAGAAGTCCAATGACAAGTACAAATAGCGCCATGATCAACATCGAGTGCCACATAAGTTTCAGGTGGGAGACAAAGTTTGGTTGCACTTGAAAAAATAACCCCTTACAGGACCCCATCGGAAGCTTCACCCACTCCGTTATGGGCCATACACCATCACCAAGGCCGTGGG
>ML819523.1:10633-32478 GCA_009831015.1 Picea engelmannii
CCTGAAACAAGTGGCCTAACTCTTGTGAGTTAGCGTCAAAATGTATGGAGAACCTTGGCCTTCTTGGGCCTCTGTTCCAATTACCTCTCCCTCTGTAGCCTCTATCATGGATACCTCGGCTGAAAAAACTCATTACTGCATGCATGATTGATTAAAACATGGTCTTTTAAATAAACATACATGACAACTCTTTAAAAATATGAAATGTATTTTGGCTCAACAACATATCAGACTCATGCAATCCAATCCATACAAATTGTTAAATTGTTTTTCAATGAGCAGGGGGTGAACAAAGGGTTCTCGGATATGCGAGGGGATTGTATTGAGAGAAACATGATATAATGAGGGGGGGAAAGAAAACGATTACTACTCAAAGACAACAACAATCAACTGTAATGCAAACCAAAGAAAACATTCACTATAACCCAACCAAGACAATGTAACTTCCAACTGCTTCAATACAATATTCTCCTTCACTGTAATGAATGTTAGAACAAGGAGTGAACAATGAATGTGGGAAGGTGATGAGGTTGTAATTAGCGAAAAGAGAAATAATGGTAGGGAAAGAGAGCGATTACTTAAGTGATCCATAAACCATTTTGTAAAAGAAAACACCTCAACCAAATGACTAGTGAGACCCAAAACAATTATTGTGTAAATTTCAAACAATTATGTGCATCAACTTGCTCATTGTAATCAAATATTTAACACAATTCCATAAAACAAGACAGTTTGCGTTCCACAGCCACCTGTAGAGGAGCTTTACTTTTCTCATATATCGATTTAACATTTAAGCAATTTCCAAACGAATACATAGTCAAATACTTCCACTTTGTTGATCAACCACTGCCAACTATTTCAATCATCAAATGCAGACACAAAAATTATGCTCGATTATGTCTTTCAACTCATTTAATAATTAAATTTCAATGACGTTATACTGTCACAACACCCGTGCCTATCACTATTAAAATGCATGATATTCACTTAACATTCATAGTGGAAAATCAACACAATGATCCATATTTATCTTGAAAAGATCCTGGCTTGCTATTTAAACACGTAGATAACAATCACCACTTTAATTCACGCTATGTTTTGAAATATAAAATCATTTGACAAAACACAATTGCATTTATGTGACTATACAGGTCCAATTTTTATTTGACTCTAAACATTCAAAATGTTGGGCTATCCATCTAACACAGCGAGGCAACAACAACATGCCCAACCTCATAATACAAATAATCGTGTTTAAAAATTCTATGACTATCTCTGAGTGCGCAACCCAAAAAATATCCATAACATACACAGTGGGAAACCATACCATAAACACCACGATGCAACATTCTCATCTGACAATTTTAAACACATAGTCACAATATCATTAACTCAACCTATCGTGCTGAGTTATCAATCCACTACAAAGAGGCAACAACAATATTGCTCGAATTAATCAAACTACAACCAAACCATACTGTGTAAAAACTTGTGCCCATTCTTGACGACGCAATCAAATAACCGTACATAAATAGTGTATGGAAATTCTATAAGCACCCCGATTTCGATAATCATTTGGACATTAAAAACACACAGTTACAGTAATCATTGATTCATGCTTATAGGAACACCACTCATACCAATGCATCAAGTGTGAAGCATCATTATGCATTGATCAATTAAGAACAGTGTTGGGTTATCAATTTAATAAACACAAGGACAATTGATATGTATTTGATTTAAGAAATCATTCCAATTAACCATGTTGAGCTTATCCACCCAATAATAACAATTGTAGTGACTAGATGCCAAAACCAACACCACTGTCATATAATCAACTTTGGTCGAGCCGGTAATCAACTCTGTCGACAATACATACCAATCTATAACAACCAATAGAAAAACCGACAAGCCACAACAGTCTTCTCTATCAACCCTCAGACTCAAGGAGTTAAGGGTTTTCCCTGTGGCCAACATAGGGAGACTAAAGTTGACTCTTCTCAATGGTGAAAATCTTCGAGACCAACGATGCATACACAGAGAAAACCACAATTTATTTCGTGGACAGGGTGACAAATCCCGTGACAGGAGAGGTTATGAACAAAGGAGAAAAGATCTAATTTGGCCCGGTAATGATATTTAACACACACAAGGTATAACACTCATGGCTCTCCAGTCAACCAACTACAATGTTGAGGTGAAAATAGGGCTGAGACGAAGAAATATAACCCACTATGCGACCATTAATAGTGACAACAACCCAATGCCCAAGTGAACAAAACACAGTGACACAAAGCGCTTCCAACAATTAAACCTCATAAAAGCCAAAGACTGGGCATGGTGATATGAATGCGTGAAGACAACCAACCACTCAAGACCAAGCAAAAACCTCAAACTAAACAAGCAAGGATGACAGAGAGCCTTTATGGATACTAACACCCAGGATGAGCCATAACACTGTGACTTCAACATTATTGCAGAGAAACCATCAATGCTTCATTCCAAAATCACAATTTTACATAGTTGCAATACTTAAGGAAAACACAACCCATACATTCGAGCCAATATCCATTTCATAAATAGAGCAGACTCATGGATGGCCAAACAAATACATACCTATAATCCAAGCACCTTAAACACGAGTTGGTCGAGAGGTTCCTCCCTGCTTGAAAATCAGAGCATAACCACAACAACAAATTTGAACAATAACCCGACTAGGGTGGCGCCCAGTGGAAGGAGTAAGGGTGACATGCAGTAAATTCACGTCACCTCCACCCTCATTCAATTAATTCATTAGTACATGTCAACAAGCTTCCATTAACCCAATTAATTAAACCATGTATCGAAACCATCAGCCATTAAAACCAATAGCGCGACCCATATCAACTTATTCCATAACATAACCCCAATGAATATCAACTATATAACTCAATAAATCGCATAGATTTCAACTTAGTAGCTAGGATAACAAAAATCCATTAAAAATCGATGCATGTAGTGTAGTATATAGCATGGTTTAGTTCCTTCCCTTTGCTCTTATATTGATTTTTCCTTTTTCCAATTCCTTGTATATGCTATTGCTAACATGTTTATTGTGTAGGTCTCCTAGAAATAGATCCCAATAATAGATAGCAGTGATAACAAGGATAACATAGGCCATTGTAAAATAAAACTTGAGCCCAGAGAAGCGGAAAAACACAGAACATGCCTTCTCCATCGCCAATAAACCAAGATTATATCACCATGTAAGCAGTGTCAAACATTAGAACAACATCAAAAAAAGAACCAGACCTGATCTCCAATCTACATGGGGGTCCCACCTACTAGTATTATTTAACTTTTATAATAATAGGCTTTAGCAACACTTTACAGGAAAAACTTCGTTGCGATTTTAATTGTCAGTACCATGCAACTAGGGTTGAACTTTGGTGGTGTCAGTTGTTCTGTGATCTCTGAGGTGTCCAATAATGGTGGAAAATATGGTCGAAGGAGGTCCACATTGAACACTGGGTGCAATAAAAGGAAGGGTGGAGTGTTAAGCTCAAAAACATTGCTACCCAAAACATTGGTGATAGTGTAAGGCCCATAGAAAAGTGGGTGGAGCTTCTGATGGGGCCCTGTAAGATGCTCTTTCGGCAAATTTAACCAGACCTTGTCTCCCAAATGAAACTGGTGTGGTACCATGTGTTGATCATGGTGTTGCTTGTACTTATCATTGGATTTCTGCAAAATCTCATGGACCTGTTGGTGGATGTGCTGAATCCGCTCTATGAATCTGGTGGCTTTGTCGGTCTCAGACTAAACATGGGAAGAGTTGATTTGTGGGGTTGCAAGAGGTAGTGCAACATCAATTGGACCCAAGGGTTGGAATCCCTACCCTACCTGAAATGGGATATGCCTGGTGTTGAACATAAGGAAGACTCTCATCCCATGTACGCAAATGCTTAGAGTTGTACATGTGCGGGATGTTCACAATCATCTGATTGACGACCTTTATTTGATCGTCATTTTGGGGGTGGAAAGCAGTGGATTTAGTGAGTTTGGTGTCCAACAATGACTAGAGACTCGACCAAAATGTGTTATGATGGTATGTGGTATACCAAAATGGACCCACACTTGTTTGAAAAAGAGCTTGGTAGTATCTACCGCTGCGATTTTCTTCTTGAAAGCTGTAAGGATAACCATCTTCGAAAATTGATCAACTAACACAAATACATAATCATTGCCTTGCTTCTTTATGGTTGGCTTGACAATGGCACAAGTAGTGCAAGATATGATATACTTGCTGACATCCTATCAAATTTTTGGCCAATAAAAATGTTTCTGTAGAACATACACAATTTTCTCCACGCCAAAATTTCCTACCATCCGACTGTAGTGAGCTTCCCAAATCAACGTTGCACACTCATTTGCAGGAACACATAGATGTCCTATATGGCATAAAATTCCATCCTGGATGTGAAAATCGATGACATTCATACCCTACCCAATAGATGATAGGTGGTGGAAAAGTCTGGATCTTGCTGATAAATTTGGGGTCACTCAGATGCCTCATGTCTATAGGAATGGAGCATGATGGTGAGTGTAGCTATGGGAGGTCGACTGAGGCAATCAACGACATGATTTGTGCTCCCTATCTTATACTTGATGTTGAGATGGAACTACCCCAGGAGGTGGACCACTTCTGATGGCAATCATTCTGCAATTTCCCTTGTGTTTGTATGAACTACATAGGCTAGTGATCAACGTGGATGATTGTCTCCTTTCCCAGAATGTAATGTTTCCATTGACGACAGACTTGTACAGTGTAATATATTTCCTTTTTCATAGGCGAGGTATTTCCAAACAATATCTGAGAGTGTCTCACTATGGTATTCCACTGAATGATCGTGTTGAGTGAGAACTATGCCTACAACATAGTTAGATGCATCGGTCTCAATATCAAATGGTTTTTGCAGATCAAACAAGGAGGGTACTGGAGATGAGCACATGGGATGCTTCAGATCATCAAATTCTCATTTTTCTTCCTTCCCCATGAAAACTTTTCCCTGCCACTACCCTTGGTCACTTGGTTGAGGGCCCATACAATATGGGAGAATCCCAACACAAACCGTTGGTAGAAGTTGGCCAGCCCCAAGAATCTCTAAAGATTGGTTAGTGTGGTAGGGGCTGACCAGTCACGAATGACTTGGATCTTAACTGGATCAACATGTACCCCATGCTCATCAACAATGTATCCCAAGTATTGGACTCTATTCATGCCAAAGGAGCATTTTTCCAAGTTGGCATATAGCTTGTGTTGTCGTAGAGTGCTCAAAACCTGTTGAATATGATGCATGTGTTGCTTCCAAGTTCCGTTGAAGATGAGGATGCCATCCAAATATACCACCAAAAAAGAGTTGGTGAAGGGTCTCAATACATCATCCATCAATATCATGAAAGTGGGTGGTGCATTTGTTAAGCCAAAGGGCATGACCAACCATTCGAAGAGACCTTATTTAGATTTGAAAGTTGTCTTCCATACATTAGTTGGTTCGATGGGAACCTGGTGGTATCCAAACTTTAGGTCAATATTGCTGAAGAGTTTTTCCCCCTTGAGTTGGTCAAGAAGGTCATCAATTCTGGGAATCGGGTATCGGTTCCTAACTGTGATTTTGTTTAATTCTATGTAATCAACGAAGATCCTCCATGTCCCATTATTCTTCTACACTAGTTGATCCAGATGTATATCGGTGGCCACCCACCTTTTCCAACTGGCTCAAAACAATTTTTCTGGCAATTTTGGCAATTTACTATTTTTAGCAGTTTTCACTTCCGGGGCCATTTTGAGAGCCTAAATGAAGGTTTTTAGGGATTGATATTCTCAATGATATCCTATAGCATGATTGAGGCTCCAAAATTAATCTCCTCGACGATGCCTTTCCAACGGGCTATCATATGCCTAAAACGAAGATCGTATTCAAAAGTTACGACCCCGGGAAGTTAATGTACTAACTTACCCAAACGGGGCCCACATGACTTTTGGCGCTTCATATCCTAGGGTTAGGTTTTTGGATGTCTAGGGTTTTTGGCATTCCTGTTTATTGTAAAATTCCTTCACAGACTCATTGTAATCATCTTCTTGTGAATAAGCACAACTGTCACATCTCTTCTCAGAGATAAGCTGCCACCGTTCCAACAAGCTTGTTTCCATTGCATTTTATAGTTTCATCTTATTTCATTATTGAATAGAAAACTAGTTTTATTGTATCTGTGTTATTTTGTGTAAAGAATCTGTTAATAATATATATTCATTTCGTTCTTCTCATAAAATTTGGATCAGTGGTATCAGAGCAGTTTTCTCCTTGTTGTCTTAATGCATGTCCCCAACGAGGTCAGAGTACAAAGAGTTGGGTCTTGATCTTGTTTCTCTTGAGGACAAAATATCTCACATGCCCAAGCGACCTCTCATAGAAGGAGAAAAGAAAGATGACGGGATAGGAGATCCTTTCAAACTATTGATTGAGGAATCCCTCACGCAACAAAGGAATGAGATGATGGATAGTTTCGTGCAAATCCTTCGGCAGCTACCAATAGGCGATGCATCTTCTTCGAGCGGAGGCACCACCCCCTTCAAGGTACAAATAAACTTCAATATTCCTATATTTGAAGGTCATATAGATGCATATGTTGTAGACAAGTGGTTGAATCTGCTAGAAGTGTATTTTTTTGTCCATAACTTCTTGAATAGAGAAAAGATTACTTTTTCTCTCCTCAAATTCATCCCCCATGTCAAAGATTGGTGAGAAACGTTCTGTGAGCAAAAGGAAACAAAGGAACCCTCATTATTTATAGTCACAGCCACCTGGGATTCCTTCAGGGATTCTATTAAAGAACAATACTACCCTGTTGGAAGTTATGACGACTTATATACCAAATGGACCACACTGCAACAAGAAAGAGACCAAGCAGTGCCAGATTTCACAAATATCTTCCATACCTTGCGCACCAAGTTGGGTATCAAATATTTGGAGTGACATTTGGTGCTCAAGTATCGCGGTTCTCTGCATAGATACACCGAGACCGAAATGGAATTTCTAGATATCTCATCCTTGGGCGCAACCTACTGATATGCCGTCAAAATCATGCAGAAGCTCAAACAAAAGATGCAGCAATTTGGGCCTGGGAACCCCTCACAACAAATCCAGGAAAGGGAAGCCCCAACCCATAGAACAAAGGACAAAGAAAAGATGGACAGTATTAGGGAAACCAGTCCAAGTTGCAAGAAAAGAAGGACACTGGAAAGACAAAGAAAGATACCGAAAAGTGGTGCAACTTCCACAAGAGCCCTTGGCATAACACTGCTAATTGTCGCTCAAAGAAGTCGTTGGTGGCCGAAGTGAAAGCCTTTGAATCAGATGCGTATTCTGATTCTGAGCCAGAAGCAGAAAGAGGAAGACGAATCATTGACACAAAACCCAGTGCCACCATTGCTACCACCAAGATCCATCATGGTGAATCGGACGAGCTAGAAGAAGGAGAGTGCCTCTTCCATTCACAAATGTGGGTAAAAGGAACCCCACTGCACTTCATCATTGATAGCGGTATCCAGAAGAACCTCATCTCTGCAGAGGTCGTGAAGCGGTTGGCCCTACCCACAATGCCTCACCCACAACCTTACACCATTGAATGGCTTTGCCAAGGAAGCGATCTCCGCGTCAGCCAATAATGTCGATTGTCATATGACATCAAGCCCTTCAAAGACGAGGTATTGTGCAATGTTTCTCCTCTCAAATTTTGTGATGTTATTTTGGGCCAACCTTATTTATGGAAATGTCATGTTGTATATGAATCTAGGCCTTGTAGTGTTATTATTACTTTGAACAGGAAATTGTACATGATACCTGAGGCAGTCCCACCTAGTGCTATTTCCTTGATCTCTGCTAAGCAATGCAGGAAGGTCATCTCTCAAACAGGGAAGTTTGTATTCTTCGTGATTCACTCTCAGAATAAGCAAAAGATCACAACCACATCTAGGGTCTCTGCGGCCGACCTCTCCACACAGTAGAAGTAAGTAGATAAGGTCGTGGAAGAATACTCAGATATTTTCTCCTCACCTACCAGGGTACCTATGCACTGCCAGGTCAAGCACCCTATCGATCTGACCCCTGGTGCACCACTTCCCAATGGGTCAGTCTATCGTCGCTCTCTATTAGAGAATGATGAGATCAAGCGAAAAATCCAAGAACTGCTCCACAAGGGGCACATCTGTCCCAGCTCATCACCTTGTGGGAGCCCAATCGTGCTGGTACATAATAAATATGGAACCTAGCAACTCTGCATTGATTATCGGGCTCTGAATAAAATCATAGTAAAAAAATAGTACCCGATTCCTCGAATCGATGACATCCTTGATCAACTCATAGGGGATAAATACTTCAGTAATATTGATCTGAAGTCTGGCTACCACCAGGTCCCGATAGAACAAACAGATGTATGGAAGACTGCCTTCAAGTCAAGGGAAGGCCTTTTTGAATGGTTGGTCATTCCCTTTGGTTTGAAAAATTCTCTGGCCACTTTCATGAGGATGATGGACAATATCCTATCACCATTCACCAATAATTTTGTAGTGGTGTATCTGGATGACATTCTCATTTACAACAAGACTTGGGTTGAACACTTGCAGCATATTTAGCAGGTTTTGCACACCCTGCGACAGCACAAGCTATACGTCAACTTGGAAAAATGATCCTTTGGCATGGACAAGGTCCATTACCTGGGCTACATCATTGATCATCATGGTATACATGTGGATCCATCCAAGATCCAAGTCATTCATGACTGGCCAGACCCAACCACACTCATTGAGCTTCAGAGCTTCTTAGGCCTTGCCAATTTCTACCATAGGTTTGTGTTGGGATTCTCCCATATTGCATGGGCCCTCATCCAAATCACCAGGGGTGGTGGTAAGGAAAAATTTGCATGGGGCCAGTCCCAACAACAAGTGTTCGATGATTTGAAGAAACACTTGTGTTCATCCCCAGTACTTTCACTACCAGACCTGCAACATCCCTTTGAGATCGAGACAGATGCTTTAGACTATGTTGTGGGCATTGTTATCACTTAGTACGGCCACCCTGTGGCCTATCATAGTGAGACACTATCTGATGCTTTCCGTAAGTACCCTACTTACGACAAAGAAATGTACTCCATTGTGCAAGCCTACCACCAGTGGAGACATTACATTCTTGGGAAGGAGACAATCATCCACACTGATCATAAGCCACTATAGTTTATGCAGACACAAGGAAAATTGTAGAATGACCACAATCAAAAGTGGTCCACATACTTGCAACAATTTCACCTCAACATCAAGTATAAAACAGGAAGCACCAATCGCGTCGTTGATTGCCTCAGCAGACCACTAGTCATGGCACTCACCAAATTGCTAGACTCTTGCGGCCATGAGACCTCTGGATGGCCCCAACTCTATGAGACAGACTTGGACTTCACCACCACCTACCAAATGTTGGGTGCAAACATAGTTGTCGATAATTTCTATCTTCAGGATGGGTTGTTGTGTCATCTAGGACATATTTGTGTTCCATCAAGCGAGCGAGCGAAGCTGATATGGGAATCCCACTACAATCGAGTTGCAGGACACTTCAGCGTTGAAAAGACAGTGGTGATGCTACAAAACATTTATACTGGCCGAAACTCCGACAGGAGGTTAGCAAGTATATCAGGTCCTGCACTGCCTGTGTTATTGCCAAACCAACCACTAAGAAATAGGGCCTGTACACCCCTCTTCCTACTCCTGACAGGCCATGGGAGTCCATCTCAATGGACTACATGTCAGGCCTCCCATCCACCAAGTAGGGAAATGACTATGTTTTTTTGGTTGTTGACCACTTTTCGAAGATGTCGATTATGGTTGCCTGCAAGAAGAGCATCATAGCAGAGGCCACTGCCAAGCTCTTCTTTGAATGGGTCTGGGTACATTTTGGACTCCCACAAACCATTGTCTCAGATAGGGATATTCGATTTCTCAGCACATTCTGGTCAAGCCTCTGGTCACTGCTGGACACCAAGCTAACCAAATCCACGACCTTCCACCCCCAGACAGATGGCCAAACCGAGGTCATAAATCGAATGGTTGTGCATATCCTTCACATGTATAATTCAAAGCACCCTCACACATGGGATGAGAGCCTTCCGTATGCCCAACATAGCTACAACCGATCCCTTTAAATCTCAACCGACCACAACCCCTTTCAGGTGGGGTTGGGATTCCAACCATTGGGTCCCATAGATGTTGCACTTCTCCTTGCGGTCAGCTTGACCGACTCATCTCCTGCTTCAACTGAAGATGAAAAGGCCACCCGGTTCATTGAGAAGATCCAACACATCTGCCAATAGGTTCAGGATATCCTACAGAAGTCCAATGACAAGTACAAATAACGCCATGATCAACATCGAGTGCCACATAAGTTTCAGGTGGGAGACAAAGTTTGGTTGCACTTGAAAAAATAACCCCTTACAGGACCCCATCGGAAGCTTCACCCACTCCGTTATGGGCCATACACCATCACCAAGGCCGTGGGGGATAATTATTTTGAGCTCAACATTCCTCCTTTCCTTGGCCTGCACCCAGTGTTCAACGTGGATCTCCTTCACCCTTATTTCCCACCCTTATTGGACACCTCAGACGTAGAAGAACAACTGAAACCAATAGAGCTTAACCCCAACTGCATCCAACAGGCATCCAACGATCATATTGTGGACACACATATCAAGGGAACTCGACAACAAATGATCCAACTTTATCGAGTCGTCAAAGTAGGGCAACTCCTGCACCAAGGCAAGTGGCTCACCCGGGGCCAAATTCAATAGAAATTTCCTCATCTGATGGGGGAACTCAATGAAATGGAGACCACTTATTCCTAAGGATTTAGGATTGATCTATATGAATATCAGTGGCCACCCACCTTTTTCAACTGGCTCAAAATAGTTTTCTGACAATTTTGGCAATTTACTATTTTTAGCAGTTTTCACTTCTGGGGCCATTTTGAGGGCCTAAATGAAGGTTTTTTGGGATCAAGATTCTCAATGATTTCCTATGGATTGATTGAGGCCCTAAAATTAATCTCCTCAACGATACCTTTCCAATGGTCTATCATACACCTAAAACAAATATCGTATGCAAAAGTTACGACCCCGAGAAGTTAATGTACTAACTTACCCAAACAGGGCCCACATGAATTTTGGCGCTTCATCTCCTAGGTTAGGTTTTTGGATGCCTAGGGTTTTTGGCATTCCTTTTTATTTTAAAAGGCCTTCAGAGCCTCATTGTAATCATCTTCTTGTGAATGAGTGCAACCGTCACATCTCTTCTCAGAGATAAGCCGCCACCATTCCGGCAAGCTTGTTTTCGCTGCATTTTACAGTTTCAACTTATTTCATTATTGAATAGAAAAGCAATTTTACTGTATCTCTATTATTTTGTGTTAAGAATCTGTAATAATCTGTATTCATTTTGTTCTACTCATAAAATCTGGATCACCAGTACAATTAGGCTTCCACAAGGGGAAGGGATGGGTCTGATGTGCCCCTTTTGAAGAAGATCTTGGATCTGACACTTGATTTCTTCATTTTCCATTAGTGAGTGATGATAGAATGGTATATTAGGTAGATTTGAACTGGGGGCTTGATCAATTGGATGCTTGACTTGGCAGTGTGTCAGTACCCCGGTGGGCGAGGAGAAGATGTCTCTGTACTCTTCAACAATCCCGTCCATTTTCTTCTTCTGAAAAGAGAGGATTGATGTAGAGGCCACAGATGTGGTGGAAACCTTCTACTTACTGTGAGAATGGATCACAAAGAAGACAAGCTTCCCGGTCTGTGAAATGACCTTACTGCATTTCTTAGCAGAGATTAAATAAATAGCGGTAGGCGGCGCTACCTCTAGTATCCTGTACAATTGTCTACCCAAAGTAATAATAGCACTGCAGGGTGTAGACTCATACACATCATGACACTTCCAAAAATATGTCTATCCAAAAATAACATCACAAAATTAAAGGGGAGGAATATCACACAATACCTCGTCTTTGAAAGTCTTGATGTCGTAGGGCAGACGACATTGTTGGCTGACACAAAGATCTCTTCCTTGGCTAAGCTAACTGATGGTGTAGGGATGCGGGTGCGGTGTCTTCAAAATGTCTAGTTTCTTGACGACCTCTGTTGAGATCAGGTTCTTCTGACTATCGCTATAGACAATGAAATGAAGCAGGACTCCCTTTACCCACATCTTTGAGTGAAAGAGGCGTTCCCCTTCCTTTGGTTCTTATGGTTGGCTTGGATGGTCTTTGGTGGTAGTGACAATGACACTGGTTTCAACATCGATAATCTGATTCCCTCCTTCTAGATTTGATTCAGATTAGAATCGACCTCTAACTCAAAATCCTTCAGATCGACCACGAGTGACTGCTTGGAGCGACATTCTTCAGTGTTGTGCCAAGGGATTTTATGGTATTCACACCATTTTCTCATGTCCTTCTTCGACTTCTCATTACCCTTATTGTTTTGCGACTTGGACTGGTTGTCCTGAGAGTGACCATATTTGTTCTATCCCTTGTTGTGTGTATTGGGGCCATCTTTTCCCTATTTTGACTGTGAGGAGTTTGCAGATCCAAACTCTCACCTCTTCTTCTTGAATTTATGCTTGATCTCGACAACATATCTATAAGCTGTAACCAATGATGTGATGTCCAAAAAATCCATTTATGTTTGAATGTATCTATGCAAAAAACTGTGGTATTTGAGCACCAGATGTCACTTATATTCTTTGATATCCAATTTGGTGCACATGGTATGGAAAATATTGGTGAAATATGGTATTGTTTGGTCCCTTTCCTGACGCAGGGTGGTCCATTTGGTGTACTAGTCCTCGTAGCTTCCAACATGGTAGTATTGTTCTTTAATAGCATCCCAAAAGGAATCCCATGTAGGGGAAACCACAAAAATTATATATTCCTCTATGGCCCTTTGCTCAGAGTAAGTATCCCATCAGTCCTTAACATGGGGACGACCTTGAGGAGTGAAAAAGTAATCTTTTCCCTATTGAAAAAATTGTGAAACGAAAAATACCCTTCAAGCAGATTCAACCATTTATCTACAACATCCACATCTATCAGTCCTTTAATTAATGGAATATCAAAATTTACCTGTACCTTGAAGGGGGTTGCATGGTTGTTTGATGAAGATGATTCTCTTGTGGGCAGTCGCCGAAGGATCGATGCAAAGTTGTCCATCATTTCATTCCTTTGTCGTGCAAGGGATTCATCAAGCAACATTTTAAAAGGATATCTTGCTCCATCATATTTATTTTTGTCCCCCATGGGTTGTTTTCAGACTCGACGTGACCGATATTGCAAAGGCTCGACTGGTTTGAGTCCCAACTTCTTGTACCCAGATCTTGTTGGGGACATGCATGAAGAAAAATAAATGAAGAGCAGACCGCTCTGATACCACTGATATGATTTTAGGAGTGGAACGAACTTATTAATAGACTAAATACAATAAAAAAAGAGATATGGACAACAACACAAATATCCAGTGAACAATATCTTCTATTGAATAAATGAAATGGGATGAAATTGTAAAACTACAAAACTAAAACAAATTGCTCGAATGATGGTAGCTATCTCTGAGAAGAGATGTGGCTTCTATGCACATCCGTATGAGAAAAATGATTACAATGAGGCTCCAAAGGCCTTTTTAACATTACTCACAAATGCCAAAACCCTAGACATCCAAAAACCTAACACTAGGAGATGAAACACCGAAAGTCATGTGGGCCCCGATGGGTAAGTTGGCACCTCAACTTCCCGAGGTCGTAAATTTTCCATACGACATCTGTTTTAGGCGCTTGATAGCCCTTTGGAAAGGTATTTTCGAGAACTACACATTACACCATCAAAATCTGAATCCGTCTACAGTTTGACTATGGAAATAAATAAGAAAAAAACACTATTTAGGGCCCCAAAATGGCCCTGGAAGTACATAAAGATGTGCTAACATGAAAACATCCAAAATAAGCCAGTTGGATTAGGTTGGAGGCCACCAGTATCCACCTGGAAGATGTGTAAGGATTCAGAGATCTCTAAAAGTGTAGAACCCATAATTACAAAGAAGTACAAAAGAACGTGTTGAACTAAAAAATGTCAATAAGAGCCAGTTGGAATAGGTGGGTGGAAACCAATATCCACCTGGATCAGTCATCCCCATGGAAGACATGCCTCCACCAACAACACCCAAGTAGAATGAACACCCTCTTCTTCTTTCCATCTTATTGTTTATTGTGTGTGTTGTTGTGTAAGCATATAGTTGCATATTCCCAATGTTTAGGATATGTAAATGAGCTATTTATTATTTCTTTATCAACCCTTGGGATGTGTGCATCTTTAGTGGAACCATTGTATTCCTATATAAGGGATGCTTGGCTAGCATAATAAAAACTAGGCTACTTTTCCTTGAGTTTATTCCTTTTCTTATTTCCGTTTTGGAATTATCTTGTTATTGGGTATATTGTGATATCAAGATATGCATTTCACCTCTCAGATAGGGTTTTGTTGGTTGAAAGGTTCAAATCTACATCATTTGGTATTTGATTATTGATCCAGGCCTACTTTTCTCACATTTCTTGTTTCTTCTAGCTTGGTTCCCCACCCAAAATTGTTCTTGAACTCTCATCTATTGCAGTTATTCACAGATATGGTTATTTTGTCCCCAAAACCCCACCTAGACTAAAACCTTTGTTTTGGGGTTTTTTGAGTCCACCCTCCCACCCCCAATACAAACTTGTTAGATTTATTAAGCATGACCCAGGGTGTCATCTACAACAAAAATTTTCAGTCGCTAACAGTATTTTTTGATAATTCCAATAGCCCCCCTTCCTATATTTGACATCAAACATCCTTAGAACCATCATTAACACTATGCTATCACCCTATGTGCCTCATATTGAGCACACTTTTGTCAATTATAGAACAAGATAGTACTTCTAAGGTGTAATGGTTAGATGAGGGGTGATGTATTAGATTCTTGGATCCGAAGCTTTAAGGCCTATTTTCAATTGTGCCCAAGTTACCTTGAATGAAGATCAATTCTTGTTATCCAACAAACATATGGAAGGGTTAACATAATCATGGTGTCTATCTAATGTTGCAACTTCTGTCGAGACACCAATCCACACATGGGACACTCTCCACTAGGCACTTAGAAAATTATTTTAACCCTTGGTTTACCTCCATGATCTTATGTGCAGTTGGTTACAACTCTACCAAGGACTAGGACAATCTATTCAACAATTTATAACACTTTTTAACAAGATCATGATTCATCTCTAGATTAAGGACTCTAAATAGATACTCATTTTAAGATTCAATTATGGGTTATTATCGATTTTTATGCATGATGTAGTTTTATTTGAAAGTCCCACTCTAGATCATTCTTTGATTCATTCTCTAGCTATAGAATGCAAGCTCAACCAATTGGTATTTTTTGTCTTCTGTGCCCATCCCTAATAGTCACCCTAACTTTAAACTTAACCCTAACACTAATTATCTCCCTAAAGACCATCAACTTCCACCTCCAAATCACCCTCATGAATGGTGTCCTTATCATAAGTCCCATAAGTGTAATTCTTCACAATGTCACATTCTTCATTAGTAGACATTCACTCCTCTGGATCCTGAAAATAATGCCATTAGATTGCTCATTCTTACAACACAAACACTCTCTCCTATTACAAACAATATTTTCATGCATAATTTTCAAATCAAGGATCAAATAGCCACACTTCATATGGACAATGGCAGCCAAGACAATATCATTTCTTGGTCCTTTATACATCACCTCTAACTACCCACATCCATACATCCTTCACTCTATCATATCAATTGGAACCAATCTAGTGGCCCCCATATTCTAGTAATTAATCATTACACAATCACGTTTGTTACACGCTCCTTTCAAGATACCATTGAATGATATGTTGCACCTATAGACTCTTGTGATTTACTCTTAGGGCTACCATACCAATAACTGTGTCATGTTATTTATGGTGCCAACTACAACACATAAAATTTGAACAAAGATGGTAAGATTTATGAACTTACCTCTACTTTAGTAACACATCCCCCTATAGTCTTTGGAAAATACATTGTTCTACAAGTTAACTTACATAAGGACCTCACATTTTTCCTTGTTTGACTAGACAAAACATACAACATGTAACAACCCACTCCACCTTTCATGCAACCCTTGCTAGACAATTTGAAAATATATTTGAGCCACCAACCTACCTCTCACCTATTTGAAACATATAACATTATATTGAACTAATTCCTGGATCTTGTATCCCCAATGCCCCATTCTATCATCTCACACCCATTGAGGTTGCTGAAAAGAAGATGAACTCAAGGCTCTTCTCGAATCCAAACTCATCCAACCTAACACTTCCCCCTGTGGTTCCCCAACCTTCATTCTTCCTATGAAAAAGAAACAAGAATCATGCTTAGTCACATATTATAGGGCTCTCAATAAAATTACTATACAAACTGATATGCATTACCACAATTTGATGATCTACTATATCAACTCCAAGGTGATAAATATTTCAAAAAACTAGACCTCACAATAGGATATCATCATATGAGCATCGCAGATAGGGATACATGGAAGAATAGATTCAAAACAAAGTTTGAATTGTATAAATTGTTAGTGATGCTATTAGGGATCACTAATGATCCCACCACCTTTTTGTTGTTCATTGATGAGAGTTTCTATTCACATTTGGGAAATTTTATTTTATATATCCAGATGACATTTTGATTTCAGTAAGACATGGGAGGAGCATATTCAACATGTGTGCATTTCCTTTGAACTTCTATCCACACACAAACTCTAATTCAAGCATACAAAATCATGTTTTTCCCATACAACAATATACTATTCGAGCTTTATGATTTCTCAAGATGAGATTCGGCTAGATCCTACTAAAGTCTAATCCATTGTCACTTGGATAGAACCATCTTTTGCGGTAGAAATTTATATTTTCATGGGAAATGTCAATTTTTAAATACATTTCATTCCACATTTATCTTAGGTCACTAAACCCCCGCATCAACTCTCCCATCAATAGTCATACACATGGTCCACCACAACTGAAGAAAGCTTCTAGAAATTGAAGACAACACTTTTCTATATCCAATTCTTTGCCTTCCAAATCTCCAATAGCCTTTCAATATTGAATCAAATGCTTTATTATATGTTATAGGTGTAGTACTTAAAAATAGAGTACATCCTCTAGCATGCCATTCTGAAACATTACCATAATCCAAATAGAATTATAACACCTACAATAAGGATTTTTATGCCCTGATCAAGGCATTAAAGCAATGGAGACATTACATTTTGGGGAAAGATACAATTCTACTTATAGACCATCATCCACTCATATTTACAAATTCACAATTCAATATCCGGGAGCAACACCATCTCTAATTTCCATATTATAAAGAAGAATTCCACTCTATCATAAAATATAAGAAAGGTTCCTCAAATCGCATTGTAGACATGCTCGATCACCCTCTAGCTCAATTTTTAACTATCCTATAGGTGCATTGTGAAACTTATGAAGAAAGGAAACAACTAAATTATCAGACATATGTGTTTTGTGGGGAAGTATGGTAGGTCCTTCACCATAGTATAAAGGTCAACTGAACCCCATTTTTAGACTAATCACTTATAGATAATTGGATGACAGACTCAATCAACTCTATGTTCCAAATATACCAAACCATCTTAGAAATATTCGAGAAGCACACTCATCTACATATGGTAGACATTTTCATTCTAAGAAGACCCTTAAACATATTTTATGCCACTTTTTTTGGCCCACAATGCATTTCCAAGTTGCATAATTCATTAGACAATGCACCTTCTACAATTAAATCAAGGCTGCTAACCGCAAATAAGGGTTATATCAACCATTGACCATTTGTTCCAAACCATGAGAATATTTATCTATGGACTTTCTCAATGGTTTACCTATGACACAATGTAGGTGTTGGAATACAAATGAATGGAGATCGACGTGATATATATATTATTAATATGATACACATATAAATCATGATCTACAACCTTTGTATTCATCTTCCAAGATGCCTCTTGGACTCCCGATGACAGTTCCTATTCACTTGTGATTTTTTTCATATTCCTTCTCAAGTGAATAATACAAAGTACCATAACCTTAATGGATTAGGTTTCCAACATTTCCCCTCTTAATGTGAAGGGGTGTATGTGATTCCAAGCAAAGAGATGAAATCTAGAAGTGGACAACTTCCAATGGTTGAATGTGCTCTTTGAATCTAGTGTTTTTGAGGTGACCACAAACCAAATGGATAGTAGAAGTTGATGTCTTCTACCAAATGGTGGTTTAAGGAAGACCATAAACCAAAAGGATAGTAGAAGCTGGTGGGTTCTAATAAATTGTGGTTTATGGAAGACCACAAACAAAAAGGCTAGTAGAAGATGATGTTTTCTACTAAATATTGGTTTAAGGAAGACCAAAAACTTTGGAACTTGGATCTAAGGCTTAGTGGTTCCTGGAACATTTCCTAATTTAGCTAGAAGCTAATGTATTCTTATAATTATACTTCATATCTCAAATGGTGGTTTAAATATGACCACAAACTGTTGTTTAAGATAAGTTGTAAGTCTTGTACTAAATGGTGGTTTAAGGAAGACCACAAACCAAATCATGCTGATGGAATATGGATCCGACTCTGGCTCGATTGGTCTTTCTCGATTGATAAGACTTAAAAACTTGAAGCATGACTATAAATAATTGATGTTATCCCCACCCTATCAGGGACAAGGTGAGAAGATGAAAATATTTCCACTGCAAGATGTGTCAATAATCAATAATGAATTCTTCGATATGATCGATATATATTCTTGGTTGTTGATGACCATTGCCAAGAACTGATCCACCCATAGTGATTCTTTACTCTTGTAGGTTTATTACATTTGGAACATTTGTTTGATAAATGTTTATGCTTTCCATAATGCTCACAAGGATGAAGATCAAAACTCTAATCCTCCATGTGGCCAACTTGATGACAATGTTGGAATTTAGGAATCCGATCTTGAGCTGGAGCAGGTAAAGATGAATTTTATTGAAGGAGTCCAAGACTCTAGAACTGGATTGGTTTGGAATAATTTGAAATGCGAAAAGGCACTTCCATTTTGTATCCAAGACATGCTATGCGCTTGTTTTTTATGATTTATTCCCAAGGTCTGATGATGGGATTGGAAAGTGAAAGTGAAACTTGTTTATGACAAACTTCATTTTCATTTAAATATGATTTTGAAGTGGCATCATTGGTTTGATCATGTGATGGCTACTGATAGGAATCATTCTCAAATTCAAAATGAGCATTGTTATGAACAAGGACTAGTTCAAAATGTTGATTCTTTTATTGTATTTCATCTTGTTGGAGTTGTGATTCAAGCTCGAGAAATTCTATTTTGTCCCGCGAATCTTGTAAACATGTTAGAACATGAGAGAGAGTTGATTTTTCAATTGACACTGTATTGTAAATAATAGAGAGTATTAGAGTATTCAATAACTTTAATAACTCATCAATCTGAGCAATTTAAAGGTTGATTTATACCTCAAATGGTTTCTTGCAACTCCACCCTTTAACAATTTGACTCAACAATTCAAACTCAACCAATGGAGGGTGTCGAATTATACCAAATATGCACTAGTTTACAATGTATTTCAACTTAATTTTTAAAAAGTACAAGAAAACTTACAAAAAGACTATTTGCAGGTTACAATCATTCTTGAGTGAATCTAGAGTTGAATTGATCTTTAGGATTGAATGATCGATTCCATGTTGTATTGGATGGAGGATAATAATCAATACTGAATTCATGGTTGGGGTGGTCTCACTCTTCTTTGAATATGCCAAGAAGGCCAACATTGAGTCAGCTATCGTTTTATTGCTAAAAATAGGTGCTTCTACAATTTCTGTGTACTACGCGCGGGGATACTCAGAATCATTAAACCCAAACACCCATAAATTTAAACCACACATAACCTCTTTCCTTAATACAACAGTCTATCGCGAAATCCAATCTAAGAGAGTGTACAAGGATAGTAGCAACAAGACTCTTTAATACTGCAATAGCATCATGGTCACTCCAAAACCCTTTTGAAGTAATCAATTTTTTGAGCTTGTACTACCTCAAAGTTTATGATGCAACATAAGAGAAATGCTAGTAAAATGGTACATATATTTTTCATAGGAGAATTCTGCATAAAGTCCATGGCCATTGAGGATGCAACTGATATTTTCCATGACTAGAGTTAGTTGAAAGATACTTTAGAGGGGACCATTAGATACCAAGAAGCCACACTTCTTCTATGTGAATCTCACCAAGAGATATATGCAACAACATGAAGAAGTCGAGCTATCTGCTTTAGGAATGACCATTTCCATAGTGGTTGCTTGTTATTATTTATGATATATTGAAGAACAATGGTCTGGGTGTAAAAATTTCAACGCCTACCATCGATGACTCTCTATTAACGAGCTAATAGGAGATGGATACAATATATTATGATATTCGAACAACATCCTAGTATAACATTACTTGCTATGAATTTGAACAACACCCACATAAAATTCTTCTACTCCAAACTGTTGTGACAAAAAAAAACACATGTACATATGTGGATGAGAATGTTTTCCAGATTCGAACCCTTGACATTGGTAGGGGGTAGGTAGGCCACTAGGTGATCCAAAAAGGATCCAGAGAAGACTAAGAACAACTTAGAACTCGTAGAAGCAACTAAGGACGCTCAGAATGGCCTAAGCAGACAGAGAAAGGGAAAAAATCAAAGTTCTCAAAACTCAGTGAAAATGACATCATTGCGAAGAGCGTGTCGCAAAATTTATAACGATGCAAATGTATCATCAAACATAGTTACATATCAAAAGATATTCGTAGTCAAATTTCAATCAACCTAGCCTAGTCAATAGGGGGATGAGTCAACATCCGTACTGTTGACATCAACACTAGTATAGATGACATCATCATCTGTACAATACACGTGGCATGATCATGAGGTGACACATGTCATGTTAACATTAGCATGGTGATGTGGTAGCACCAGAGGCTGCCACGTGTCACCCATATTTGTCATTTCTGGGCCATTCTGTGGACCAACAAAATTTCACCACATGGCAGTTCGTACAGTGATGTGGCACTGACATGGAATGGTGACAGGGTAGGATGAGTTGGCAGCTGATGTGGAATATGTATGATGATGTGGTATGATGACAATGCAATGGTTGAAATGCTCCAATAGGTGGCTGCCACATGGACCAGTCATGGGATTCCACGTGGCAGTGGGAAAATTCCCAATGACAACTCGTGACCGAAATTTAAAAAAAAATAGGATTTGGTGGGTCTGCCAAATCTGGCGGGATCCCGACAAATATGAAAAACAACCAATGAATAAAACCATAGAAAAAATAGCAGAACGATACATAGTCTATATATATATATATATATATATATATATATATATATATATATAAGTTGCAACAGTCAAGCCAAAAGGGGAGGCATGCGGGCTTGACCCCATGACCTCCCCCCTTATTAAACACCTTAATATATGCACCATATACCAATGGGCCAATGACCCCACGTTGTAAATAACACCTACTTTATTACTTTAAAGGTACATCCACCCATATCGCGGGGAGGAGGCGCACGTGGTA
>ML819523.1:34330-52632 GCA_009831015.1 Picea engelmannii
GATTTGTTATTGCTTCAAAGTTGATTGATGAAGTGGATTTGCATGTTTTATCACTTGATATATGTGGCATAATGTTGGGAAGTCCTTATCTTTATGATAGAAAAAAATATTCTTTTGTCATGAGAACAAGTACCACCTTACTAAAGGGGGGTGGAATATATTGTTAGAGCTCACAACATGAGGGTAAATACAACACTTGTTAGTGCAGGACAAATGAAGAGACTCATAAACACTAATAAGAGATATGTACTCATGGTCGTAAGAAAGAAAGATGTTGGGACATCTGACTCTTTCCAAGGATGTGATCCTTCTCATAAGAAAGAATTAATTGATATTGTTTCTAAGTATGACGATATTTTCCAGGAACCAGATGGATTACCTCCTAAGAGGGAAATCCAACATGAGATACATCTTCAACAGGATTCTCCTCTTCCTAATGTGGGCATGTACATGATGTTAGTTGTGGAGATGATAAAGATCAAGAAGTGGGTACAAGGCTTATTGGATCAAGGGGTCATCAGGCCTAGTTCAACTCCTTTTAGTTCTTCGATCGTGGTGGTGCCAAAGAAAGATGGCAAATGGAGAATGTGTGTCGACTATCAGGCCTTAAATAAAATCATGGTGAAAAATCGATACCCTCTCCCTCGTATAGATGATTTACTTGATCAGTTAAATAATGTTGTTTATTTCACTAAGTTGGATTTGCGCAGTGGATACCATCAAATCAGGGTTGCAAAACATGATGCATGGAAGACTTCCTTTAAAAACAATCAAGGATTGTTTGAGTGGTTAATTATGTCGTTTGGGCTTTGTAACGCTCCGACAACTTTCATGTGTGTGAGGAATGATGTATTCAGGCCTTTCCTATATGATTTTGTGATTGTATATATAAACGACATTCTTATTTTTAGTGGGACTTGGGATGAACATGTGAGGCATGTAAAGCAAGTATTGGATACTTTTCAAAGGGAAAACTTGTATGTAAAATTGTCTAAATATGAATTTGGCAAGACTACACTTGTATACTTAGGTCATATTGTAGGAGGAGGAAAATTAAAAATTGATCCTTCCAAAATTGATGTAATTTTAAATTGGCTTGAGCCAAAAATTGTAACGGAGATCCGGAGCTTCTTAGGTGCAGTCCAGTATTGGAGGAGTCTCATTTCAAACTCCTTTATAGAAGCTCCTTTGCATTCCTTAACCAGTGTGAAGAACACTTTTCAATGGGAAGGAAAGCAACAAAAAACTTTCGACACTTTGAAGGAGAAGATCAATACAACACTAGTATTAGCATTATCGAATCTTCAACAAACCTTTCAGATTGAGACAGATGCAAGCAAATACGCCATGGGTGTAGAATTGATGCAATACTGTAAGCCTATATGTTACCACTCTGAAACTTTTAACCAAGTTGTTGTTAACTATCCTACATATGATAAAGAGTTGTATGCATTAGTTCAAAGCGTAAAGAAATGGAAGCACTACTTGTTATGGAAGGAAACAATCATACATACATATCACCAACCCTTACAGTATCTCCAAGCACATACCAAACTGCAACAATCTCGACACTATAGATGGATGGGTTTTCTACAACAATTTGATTTGGTAATCAAGTACAAAAAGGGTACAAGTAACAAGGTAGTTGATATTCTTTCTCCACCTCCTATTGTTGCTTCTATTATTTTGAAGAATACTTCTTTATCTCATGATAGCTATGTAGAACAATGTGCCATTGATGAAGATTTTAAAGAAGTATATGAGAAGCTAACCCATGGTGCACATGTAGAGAACTATTGTCTACAGGGAAAACTACTCTGCCATCTTGGAAATCTATGTATTCCTACAAGTGAACAAGTCCATGTAGTACGATAAGAAACTTCTCTTGTGTCTGGGCATTTTGGGGTAGGAAAAACTATGGCTCATTTGCAGAGGTTTTGTTTCTGGCCTAAAATGAAAGCAATTGTAACTAAATATGTAAAGGGGTGTGTGACGTGTTCTACTTTTAGGCCCACTAATAGAAAATTGGGGCTATACTCACCACTTCATGTTCCATCCCATCCATGGGAAAATATCTCCATGGATTTTGTAGGGGGTTTACCAATGTCAAAAGGGGTTCATGACTATTTGTATGTTGTAGTGGATAGGTTCAACAATATCTGTATCTTGATGCCATGTAAAAAATAGATCACTGCTAAGCAAACTGCTAATATCTTCTTTCAGTATGTTTGGGTTCACTTTGGGTTACCCACATCCATTATCTCAGATCGAGATACTCGATTCCTTGGGGATTTTTGGACAATCTTATGGAGAATGATGGACACCAAATTGAAGAGGAGCACTTCTTTCCATCCACAGACCGATGAAAAAACAGAGTTTGTAAACTAAACAGTGGTACTTTTTCTTTGAGGCTACTGCAACAAGCATCCCAAGTTATAGGATGAATAGATACCCTATGTACAACATGCTTACAACCGAGCCTTAAATTCCTCCACTTAGTGTTCACCTTTTGAGACATTTTTTGGGTACCTACCTAAGGTTCCTTTGGACTTGATGTATGGGAGAGATATCGATGCAAATGAAGAAAGAACAAAGGACAAAGCTCGCAAGTTCATCCAGAGGATCCAATAGGTGGACCAGGAAATGAGGGAGCAATTGGAGAAAAGTCAAGCACAGTATAAAGCTCGGCATGAGAAGCACAAGGTTGATCATCAGTTCCAGGTTGGAGACCAGGTATGGATTAACATCAAAAAGGAGAGATTGAAGGGTGAAGGAAAGAAACTCAAGCCCATTCATTATGGACCCTTCACCATCTTGGAGAAAAGTGGTACCAATGCTTTTTGTTTGGATCTTCCACCTTATATGCAGATTTACTCACTTGTGAATGTAGAGAACTTGAAACTTTTTGAGCCTTCCATGATCATGGATTAGGATGAGGAAGTTTCAATACCTTCAGTTGATGACTTTGCTTCAGAGTACTTGGACGAGTTAAAGGAAGATATCATCCTAGACAGAAGGACAAGGAATTCACGCAGGGGTGATGTTGATTATCTTCGAGTAGGCTTAAAGGGAACACATCCAAGCAAGGTAAAGTGGATTGAGAAGGACAAGGTGAGGGAACCCTTCCCTCACTTATATGTTGATTTATGAAATATTTTGGTGGTCCAAAAATCTCTCAGTGGGAAGGCGTGATCCAAAATGGATCCAGAGAAGACTAAGAACATATTAGAACTCGCAGAAGCAACTCATGATGCTCAGAATGGACTCAATAGATAGAGAAAGGGAAAACAATCAGAGTTCTCAGAACTTAGTGAAAATGACATCATCGCGAAGAGTGTGTCACAATATTTCTAATGGTGCAAACATCTTGTCAAACAGATTTACGGATCGAAAGATATTTGTGGTGAAAGTTTGGTCAACCTAGCCCAGTCAGCAAGGGATGAGTCAACATCTATACTGTTGACGTCAACACCAGTACATATGACATCAACATCCATACAGTACATGTGGCAGGAGAAAGAGGTGACATGTGTCATGCTGACGTCAACATGGTGATGTGGCAACAATGGAGGTTGCCATGTGTCACCCATATTTGGCATTTATGGGCCATTCCGTGGACCAGTATAATTTCACCACATGACAGTCCGTACAGTGGCGTGGCACGATTAGTTGGAAACTGATGTGGAATCCATACGGTGATGTGGCACTGACGTGGTAGGTTGGCAGTGCACTTGTTGGCATGGTACAATAGGTGGCTGCCACGTGGCAGTGGAAAAATGCCAAATAACAACCCGTGACCAAAATTTAGAAAAAAATAGGATTTGGCGGGTCTGTTAAATCTAGCGGGACCCCGCCAAATCTCGCAACCAACCAATGGATAGAACCATCGCCAAACTAGTGGAACGATATATATAAGTTGCAACAATCAAGCCAAAAGGGGAGGCTGGCAGGATTGACCCCGGGACCTCCCCCCTTATTAAACACCTTAATATATGTGTCATATACCAATGGACCAACGACCCCATGTTATAAATAACGCCTACTTTACTACTTAAAAGGCACATCCGCCCAGATCTTGGGGAGGAGCTGTGCATGGTACAATCGTTCACACAGTTCGAGGTGAGTACGTCAACATTTATTGCATGTTGTAGGGCATGCAAACCGAGACATAATTCTTCTTGGGCCTAGGAGTGCCAGAGTCGGATCGAGCCATGGATATAGTCATTTTTGGGTAATTCGACGCCATGAATTCAGTGGTGTTGTCTATTTTCTGATCTGAGCAATACTTCTGTAGATTGATTTCAGAATGAGGTATACTTATGTATTTTTCCAAATTCTTTTACTGAGTTAATGAAAAATCCTACCCATTTGAGAGTAGGAACCAAAGACGTAGTCCACCAGGGACAGACTCCGTTATCAAGTTTTTGTGTTCATATTTGATGCTTATGTCTCTTCATTATTGAGCTTGTCCTTCTTTAATGGTGCACTTTAATTTATGCTCATTTAATGCAATTCTTTATAAGTCACTTGATGAAAATATCTCAGATCACTAGGGATGATAGTAATTTATGCTCTTTCCTTATCTTCCAAATAAAAAACAGTCAGTCAAAACATTGACAAAATTAGGCCAAAAAATATTTCTCTAAAACAAAGAGATTGATATGAGTGTGCACTGAATGGAAGTGCAGGCTATTAGAAATCAAGTTATGGAGATGTGTGCTTATCCTGGAGTAATAAGGAAGAAAAAATTAAAGATGATATCGAACAACATGAACAAAATATTACATCAATGCATTGGACAAAATGAGAGATGCTTGACCATGGATCATATGGAAAAGTCTATGCAAGGATTAATCAATCTACAGGTGAGCATTGGTAGGTAGTGTGATGGGCACATGAAAATATCTATTAGAATGCATCCAGTGGAAGAGGATTGAAATAATAAATATGAACAAACTATGATGCGATGATTCTCCTTTCAAATACAAGAATACAATTTTGATCAGAGAAAAGAAGCCAAGAGATAACGTGGAAGACCAAAGCTTCAATGGGATCAACATCAACTACAACCAAGTGCATCAATGAATTCAACTCCATACTCAAACATTTATGTCAATACTCAAACGTTTCTATCAATAATGGCATAGACTTGGCTAAGAGAAAAAAAATTGAAGTAGAAAACCCTAAAGTCGGTTTTCTTAGATTGCGACAAAGGGGTTCGACAACTGATCCTCAAAGAGTTCGTGAGTGACGAGAATGGAATTGGTCTTGGGAAAAAAATTCAATCAAGCCTTTGTGTCATACAAAAGATCCTCAGTTCTAGTAGCCATGGTGGTGTTGACAATCGAAAATCAAACCTTAGAAAGCCTCACGTGACCGGAAAATATCATGAACAATCACTAGTCTACATCACGAGAAAACCATGAAAGCATCATGAAATTTGTTCCACAATTGGGGAAAGTAGAGTCTCTTATTGGTGAGATAAAAATAAATAACGTGTTGAATCAAAGGGCAGGAGGAGCTTTGTAGGAGAGCTAAAGTTGGATTATAGTGAGCCTTGCAATGTCAAATGCAAAGTAACCCAAGGAAACAAAGAAGGAACAATGAATATAATATGTACAACCATTACCAATCCCACTCTATCATCTGATAAGAAATAACATTTTCACATTTGATACACACTATGATGCCCATATATCATCCTCCACCTCCACACTACACTTGTTGCATTTGCATTTCCACTCATTGCACTTCACTTCGATCAAGTACCACAATCGTTGTTTTGAGTAAGTACCACATAATGGAAAGCATAATCCATGAGACCATCATTGCATCCTTGGTTGTAATAATATGATTGATGCCTTCAACAATTGCCACAATTGAAAATGCCCCAGGCGTGATGCACCATGCGTAAAATACTTGCTTTGAAACGTTCACTCAGGGAATAATTAAAAACGGTCGAATATGACACTAAAATGTGTGTGCGGGACATACTTGTAGACAGAGGGCTATACTTGTAGGTAGAGAGATGTTTTTGCATGCGAGATAATTGTGGAGTTAAACTAGGACACTATGGACAACAACTACCATAGATTAATTAAGGCCCTAAGAACTATAGGCACTCTGATACTACTGTTGGAATAGTCATACAAATGGATATCAATGTGATATATATTTTATTAATATGATACACATATAAATACGAGATCTATGATCTTTGGATTCATCTTCCAAGAGGTCTCTTGGACTCCCGATGAGAGTTCCTATTCACTTGTGAATTTTAGTGTTCATTCTCAAGTGAATAATACAAAGTATCATAACCCTAATGGATTAGGTTTCCAACATTAGGAATGGCTATATTTTCATATTAGTGTGTCGATTATTCAAAATGGCAATATTTATTCCCTACACCAAAACAACCCGGACACAACAAACAAAATAATTATTCTTCAAATTTATTTTGTCTAATTTTGGTATCCTACTTAATATTGCATTTGATGGAGATTCACACTTCCTCAACACTTTCTAGAAATCCCTTTGGCAATTATTGGGTTGTCACTTGGACTTTTCTATAACATTTCACCCTTCAATACACAACCAAACTGCGGTAGTGAATTGCAACCTCGTTCATGCACTCTATATGTGCTATAGAAAACACAAATAATGGGATACCTATGTACATGCCATTCAATATAGTTACAACAAAGAGATTAATTGATCCAATGGTCATTCTCGTTTTGAAGCATGTTTTGGCTATCGACCATTGGCACCATATGAAATTCCAATGACATTACCTCCACCAACAACTCCACAACAACAACGTGAAGCATGTTTTGGCTATCGACCATTGGCACCATATGAAATTCCAATGATATTACCTCCACCAACAACTCCACAACAACAATGTGAGAAACATAGTGCCTTCAATTTTGTCTAGAATACAACACATGTTCATTCCTGAGTCACAATAGCTTTAGCAACCTCTCAAGCCCACTATAATACCCTCCAAGATCATCATCACAAATATGACACATGTTCATTCCCGAGTCACAATAGCTTTAGCAACCTCGCAAGCCCACTATAATACCCTCCAAGATCATCATCACAAATATGACACATGTTCATTCTCGAGTCACAATAGCTTTAGCAACCTCGCAAGCCCACTATAATACCCTCCAAGATCATCATCACAAATATGACACATGTTCATTCCCGAGTCACAATAGCTTTAGCAACCTCTCAATCCCACTATAATACCCTCCAAGATCATCATCACAATCAAGCACACTTCTTGGTGGGAGACAAGGTTTGACTATTCCTAGATAATAAACTTTTCAAAGGGAAACAACAACATAAACTCAAGCCCCTCTATTATAGACCATACAACATCCTTCAATAGATCAAAGAGAATGCATACAAATTGGATTCACCCTCTCAATTAGGCATACATAATGTGATTAATATCAATCACATGTTCAAAGTTATATGAACCGTCCTTCCCTGAAGATGAAGTTCAAATCTCTCATCCAATGGGAAACATTGCAGATTTTTAGCCCCTTCTTACAAAATATACGTTAGTAAACATCTACACTTGCTTTAGTCACCAAAAACAACACACTTCTTACTTAGTGGGACATCATGGATAACAACCCACTCAAACCAAATGGTTATCTGAAGCCATGCTAAAAACAAAAATCCCCAACTGATTTAGAAAGTGAGGACACTTCAATTAAATAGGGAGGAACTAATGTTGATAATGAGGTCACCCCATGTAAGACATGCCTCCACTAACAACGCCCGAGCAGAAGGAACACCCTCTTCTTCTTTCTAGTTTATTGTTTATTGTGTGTCTTGTTGTGTAAGCATATAGTTGCACATTCTAGTCTTTAGGTTGGGTGAAGTAGTTATTTATTATTTCTTTCTCGTCCTTTGAGCTATGTGCATCTTGAGTGGACCCGTTATATTCCTATATAAAGTTCATTTGGCCAACATAATAAACTAAGCAATTTTGTTTTAAGGCTATTCCTATTCTTATGAGTCCCTGCCCGCTATAACAATGAGTTTTCATTGACCAAAAAAAATTTAACTTTATAAATTAATTATTATTATTTTTAAATATCTAAATTAATTTAGATATAATACTATTAAACCATCTTTTAAATTCTTATTACAATCTTCACTTATTTCCATATTTAAAATTAATTAACAAAATTAATATACTGAACTTCATTATTTTACAACTCAACTATATAGGGCAAGGATGTTCATGTCAATTAATCTATTAAATATATTAACGATTTGAGCGCCCATGACGTATCAATTGCTAAGGGGTGAGGAACTTAATCCGTGATTGCCGCCGTTAAGTCCGCTTAAATTGATAACAGGATGAATCTTGGCATTGGCGTTTAATCTTTGTTTGTACAAACACATTTTTAACTGTAAACATCTCCATATTGATCCGGCTAAGCAATATAAGAAACACAGCCGATCAATTATAAAATATTAAAATCATATAATTATTTTAAAAATTATAAAATATTAAAATCATATTATTATTTTAGAATTTGAATTTAATTTAAAATATAAAAAATATGTTTTTTTTTAATTTAAAATTAAAAAGAATGGAATTTATGTACAAATTAATTCATTCACAAAAAGGTGGAAGGATTTGTTTTTAAACTTGCAAAAGCAACAATGGCTAAGATTTTAAATAATCTACATGTTTCCAACACTTGTTTCTATTTTGTATTTCTCTGGTTCTTGGCTGTATTATGATCACAAGTTATGTGCTTCACTTTTTATCGAGGGTTTTGATAGTTGAAAGGTTTATATCTACATAAAAATAATATGGATAATATTAAAAGTATTATCACAACTAGATTTACGGAGAAATTATGGTGCTATGAAGTAATGGAGAATACAATGTACTGTAATTTAGAGACCACTAACCCTAACCTTAAATTAGAAGATCAAAAATATTTTTTGTTTCTATTATTTTCTATATTTTAAAACAGAAAATTAACATTGATAAAATCAAAAGGGATTTTGATCAGCTTTATAGTGAATTTAAGCATTGGACAAGACGTAAAATGTAGTGGGAACAAATAATTTATATTCTTTGTATACTAAGAAAGTAGAAAATGAAAATCATTTTCTCTTTGAATTATTTTCCTATTTGCACATTAGGACTCAATTCTAAAATACTTATAACAGTAATGATCTTAATAACTTTTTAACTTAGAAAAAAAAGAAAAAAACTAGGAAAATTGTTGTGCAATGTTTTTTATTATAAAAACAAAATGTTAAAAAAAATCAATTTACCATTAAAAAAATTTTATAGGTAAAGATTACTTAATACAATTTTCAATATGTTTTATTATAAAAACAAAATGTTAAAAAAACCAATTCCCCATTAAATTTATTTTACAGGTAAAGATTACTTAATATTTAGCCATTAAAATCCATTTTCATGGTGATGCAAGTGTTTGAATTTTTTTGGTATTCAACTTCCAATAAAAAAATTAATAAAATAAAAATCTTAAAAACATGACATGATATAAAATCTATGTTACAAGAATTTCCAAATTGTGGAAATTTTGGGAAAGTGGATATTAGTGTCAAGAACAAGTAGAAGTTTCCCCCAAATTTACAATTTTAGATTACAATGATACTTTAAATTACAATATATAGAGATATTGATACATTTCAAATCTTATTTCAATAAAATTGAAGGTCAATAGAGGACAATGTTTCTCCTATTACAACAAAGACAATATTGAAATTACTAATTTAATTTGTGTTAATAATTATATGAATATATTTAACACAATACTGAAATTTTAATATCCATAAATATTTCATTAGAAAATGAAAAACAAAATTGAAAATGCATACATACAATTTTAATATCTTTTTAAAATTAAGCTTTACATATATAAACTTCAAACATCTTTGTAAATTTGAAGCATTATTATTTTTTTATTGGAAAAAGAAAAATAGTACTACTCTTCTAATATGAAATACAATAAAAGTGAATGATATGGTTGGTTGATATCAACTACAAAGTGGAGCAAATGCTTGACATGTATATGGTATTGATTTATTCTACTTTCATGTTTAGTTTGGGTTTGAAGGAAAACATACATGCATTAAAAGTTTTTCATATCTACAACTATAAAGTGAGTATTATTAAGTTTTTTACTTAACTAATTTTTGAAATAATATTTACGTGTAGTTTAGTCTTAGTTTTATATTGATATTTTGAATAAATACAATGAAAATATTTGTAATAAATTATGTATTTGTAATAATGAAATAAAAATATTTATATTTTAATTTAATTTAATTTTAATTTAAAGCTCTTGTTTTAGGAAACTGGTTCCCAAACTCTCATTTCCTTGATGTTGAAGCTCCCAATAAATTCCCTACTAGTTCTCAAGCTCCAAGTTTATGTATAAAACTAATTTAAGTTTATATCTTATTATTTATATTTAAATTATTTTATAATAATAATAATAATAATATATTTAATGATATAAAATTTATATTATATAGTTTCTTATAATGGAACCATTAAATCCTCATATATGAGGGTGGGTGTGGGGTATTTATTAGAGAAAAAACATATGGGTGGGTGGGGTATTTATTAGAGAAAAAACATATATAATATATGTTTTTTCTCTAATAAATCCCCCCATCCAACCCTACCCCACCCTGATATAATAAAACCATTAAATCCTCATATATGAGGATGGGAGTGCAAGGATTTATTAGAGAAAAAAATATAAGTGGGGTAGGGGGATTTATTAGAGAAAAACAAATATTAAGTGAAGTGGGGGGATTTATTAGAGAAAAAAAACATATATAACATATGTTTTTTCTCTTTCATTTCCTTCCAATTGCTTGTATGTGTTGTTGTTAACATGTTTATTATGCACCCGCAGGGGTGTAGACGGACTAGCAAGTACCGTGTAAATGGAAGGAAATTTGTAAATGAAGTCTCATGTTCGATTCTCACCCCGATTTACTTGTGCGTCATTCTTGTGGGCCGGGTGGTTGCACCTGGGGTTATAGCGGTAGCCGATGGGGATCGAACTTGTGTCACGCGAGTATGAGAACTACGCGTTGTCAATTCCCCCATTACGAAAAAAAAAAAAAACATGTTTATTATGCAGGTAAGGTAGAAGCGCCTACAGATCAGGAGAAGGTCGAGATCTAAGGCCTCCTAGGGTTAAGCTTATGATTTTCTTTAGCAATGGCAGCCTCCGGAGGAGGGGAGCCATCGTCCCCTCCTTCAACTAAAGATTCCTTCCGTAAGCTACTGGCCGCCCAAGGCAAGAAGCTTCCTCCAGCTACCCCCTCAAGCTTTGTCAAGAAGCTTGATTCGATTCCGGAGATAGAACTTCCCTTGGCTCACCCCATGTGCATAGCAGTCTCCCTTTCATATCGTGGTCTGGTAGGGTAGTGCATGGGGCTCTGGCCGTCAGCCAGATCTACAGATAACTGGATCCAAAGAAACTAGCGCTCACTGATCCATAATAGTGTAACCTGATATGCGGTGGGAAGATGATTCTTTATCTTTAAATTCATCTCACAAGAATACAAAGATCTCATTTTTTAGGAATGGACCATATTTCATGGGAGCTCAAGGGCTTTACCTAAACTGTTGGATGCCAAGCTTTGACCCTGCGGTGGAAGTACCCAAGGATGTCTCGGTCTGAGTCAAACTTCCCAATCTTCCAATCTACTACTGGAACCCCACTTCGCTCCAGGAAATCGAAAATGGGCTTGGTCAATATATTGATAGGGCAGATCCTAAGGACCAATACTCCTGCGTGCGCATCTGCCTAGAAGTGGACCTAGAGGTGGGTCTTCCAGAGGCAATCAAGTTAAAGGTTGGAGATTGGAAGCACTACCAGAAGCTTGACTATGAACAACTACCGTTCAAATGCAAGGATTGCCATGAATACAGACACTTTCAGCGAAACTGCCCCAAAAACCCAAGCAAGGAGAAGGACAATGGAGAAGGCTGGCAACAACCCATAAAAGGCAAAGCTTAATCCAGAGAAAAAGGACCAAGGAATGAAAAGACAAACCCTGCACATCCCAAGGAGCAAGGGATCCTTCCAGAAACAGTGATAGCGAACAATTTTGGAGAGATGGACCCAGGACATGTAGAGAAAACAACAAGGGAAACTCCCTAGGAAGTTCCAATAGCTGAAGCGGCACAAGGGAAGTCAACCCTAGAAGCCAGAGAGATGTCAATGCCTAAAAGGGAGGAAAAGAAAGGAAATACTACTGCAGGAAAGAACATAGGATTGGACGTGGAGGAAGGAAAAGTCTCCTCAGATAGTGACAATGAGGGTGCAAGTGACACCATTGTCACCCCACAAAAAACAGGTAGAGGAAGGAAATCCAAGAAAGAAGAAAGATAAAAGGAGACATATAAAAACATCTTGAGTGGCTTGCAACCAACAATCAGATAGTTGATCAATGTAAGACAGACAAGGAAGCATTCCAGGGCCCCTCAAGGAGCCCATTCATCCCCCCCAGGTAAATCATGAAACTAACATCCTGAAACTGTAGGGGTTTTGACAACAAAATAAAGGAAGAAGCACTTAAATATATCATTAGAACTTAAAAGTCTGAGATCCTTCTAATCCAGGAGACCAAGATGGAAGAACAATACTTCCTCAACACAACAAAAGCACTCTGGAAAATAAGCCATGGAATAGCAGAAAGCGCAAGAGGAGCCTCAGGAGGTATAGGCACCCTTTGGAACACTATGAAGTTTGACCTAATCAAATCTGAAACACGCACGCATTGGATCTACACCAGCCTTCTACATAAAGAAATGGGTCGACTGGTAAGCCTCTTCAATCTTTATGTGCCGGTCCTTTTGGAGGAAAAAAGGATTTGTTGGGATACCCTAAAAGATTACCTTCTACTAAATGATCTAGATAATATCATTATTGGGGGGGACCTAAATGTGACCCTAGCTACAACGGAGAAAAAACGTGGCTCCATTTTGCGAGACCCAACAAGAGAATGGGTAGAAGATATCATGTCAAATTGGGATATGGAGGATGTCAAACCAACTAAAGGAAAATACACGTGGTCAAACAAGAGGGTTGGACTGGGGCACATTGCAGCTAGGCTAGACAGGTTCTTAGTCCAAAGCTCCTTTATGCTTTTGAGCCTCACTCCCTCCTCTTCTATCCTCTCGTACAGTGTGCCAGACCATAAACCAATCTTGTTAGAAGTTTCACATGACAAGAATCTCAGACCAATCCCCTTCATATTTAGCCCAGCCTGGCTCTACGATGAAGGCTTGCAGAACCTGGTTACCAAAATCTGGAATGAAACAGTAAGAGGCTCAACCTTCTTTGTTTGGGAAGAAAACTCAGGAGACTAAAGGTAGCGCTAAAGTCTTGGGCAAAAACCCATTCAAATCCAATTGTAATTCGCCAAGAAGCCCAAAAACAGGTAGAAAAGCATCAGTTTGAAATGGATGAACAAGAAATCACCCAAGAAACCTTACATTAAGAAGACCAACTCCAAAGGAAATGGCATCAAGCCTGTAGAGAGGAGGAAAAATACTGGCAACATAAATCTAGAAGCCTCTGGTTGGAAGCAGGAAATAAAAGCACTAGCTACTTCCACAAACAAGCTGAGGCAAGAAAGAAGTTCAAGAAAGTCACGGAAATTCAGGTTCAAAATCATACAATAACAGACTTTGAAGGCATAAAAGCAACTGAGGTAGATACCTTTGAAACTCTCTACACATAAACTCAAAGGTCTACAATAGATCCCAAAGCTTACCCGCTCTCTCTTGTCCCGACCCTCATCCAAGATGAAGTCAACAACAGTCTAACAAAGGTAGTCAATCAATAAGAAATAAAAGAGGCACTTGATCAAATGAACCCAGACAAAGCACCAGGACCAGATGGCTTCACAACCAGATTCTATCAAAACAGTTGGGATATAATTAAATCAGACCTTACAAAATTGATCCGAAAATCTCAGATTTGCAGCAAGATAGGAGGAGGAACAAATTCGTCTTTCCTAGCTCTTATTCCAAAAGAAAAAGGAACAGCCAATTTTGGAAGGTTCCAGCCAATATCACTTTGCAACACAAGTTACAAAATCCTCACAAAAATAATAGCCAATAGAATTAAAAAAAATCTCCCTGTAATCATCCCGAAAAATCAAGGTGGATTTGTAAAAGGCAGACATATGTGGACAACATCATCCTAGTTCAAGAGGCCCTGCACTCAAGCATTCGAAGAAAAGAAAAAAGGTATGATAATAAAGCTCGATCTTGCTAATGCGTTTGATAGAGTTAGGTATAAATTTATGTTCAAGGTTACAAAAAAATTTGGTTTCGCCCCATCCTTTATAAACTGGATAAAATCTTGCATTGGTTCCCCTTTGATAGCCCCGCTAGTGAACGACCGTGCAACTAAGTTCTTTCAAGCCTCCAGAGGTCTTCGGCAAGGCTGTCCCCTTTCTCCGTTTTTTTATGCCATCCAAGCCTCAGTTCTCAGCTTCCAATTGGATCATTGCCATACGCATAACAACCTTCTTGGTATGAGGATAGCCCCAGGGGTAAAAGACATCAATCATGCCCAATTTGTGGATGACACGCTGCTAACGGGATGAACAAGTATGCAGACAACAAGAAAATTTTAAAAAGAGTTAGATGTATACACATAAATCTTTGGCAGTGTTATAAGCCTGACTAAAAGCAAGATCTATGGATGGAACATTACGCCAAGAGAAATGCTAGATATTTCAAGAGTACTGGGAATGGAAGACTGCACCACCTAGGATGCTTTTAAATACCTGGGAGTCCCAATTTTCAAATCCAATCCAAAGGCTTCACAATGGACCCCACTGATAGATAAGTTAAAAAACAGAATAAACTCTTGGGGAGCAAGCTGACTAAACCTTGTAGGTAAAGTGGTCCTCATCAAAGAAGTGCTAGAAAGCATTCCAATCTACCAAAGCTCCTTGTTACTAGCCCCTTTTACCACGACCCAGAAAATTGAAGTGTTGTTCAAAAGATTCCTCTGGGAAGGAGGGAAGCATACAGGGAGAAAATTGCATCTAATAAGCTAGGAAAAAGCAACTAAACCCTTCTTAGAAGGAGGCCTCCAATTTAAAAACATCCATACTCAAAATTTAGCATTAGGTGCAAAGATTCTTTGGAACCTAATCACCGGGAAATCCTCCTGGAGTAAAAGATCACTATGGAAGAAGTACTTTCGAGGCTCAAGGAAAAAATGCCTAGATCGCCCAACATTGGTGGAGAAAGGATCCCCAATTTTCTCTCTGTGCCAGAAGGCTTTGAAACACTTTAGACCTCACCTCACCTGGATACCAGGAAATGGTAAAAAAATCAATGTTTGGGAAGACTCAATCATGAGAGATCCACCGCTAGGCTCGAGGCAGGGTCTTGACCGGCTTAAAGAATGGATAAGAACTCAAAATTTAAACAGTATGTGGGACATCTCAACTTGGGGAAATGATGAGAAAAAAACTTGGCTAAGGTGGGAAATCGCTAAAAGACCCCCAGAGTTTGAAGAGGAATGGAACACTCTGACGTACTGTTTGCAAGGGAAATCCCCCCTAAAAGAAAGAAAAAAAGACAAGAGAGAATGGGGAGAAATTTCTAGAACTTACACTACCGCAACAGGGTATCAACACATAGCAGTTGTCCCTTACGTCCCCACAGACCCAACAATTTGGAAAGCAATCTGGACTTCCAAGTCCATTCCAAAGATGGATATGTTTGTATGGACCATGGCACATAGAGGTATCCTAACTAGAGAAAATCTAAGAAGAAGAGGATGAGAAGGCCCTCACAGATGTCCCCTATGTTTTCAAGAAGAGGAAACCACAGACCACCTGCTCCTAAGTTGTATTTACTCCAAGGAAGTATGGCAGTTAGCCCTAGGACTGCAGCCAAACACTCTCGTTTTACCTCAAGAGGCCACATCCTTCTCCAAAATTGGAATTCCCTTTGTCCCTTCCAGACAACAAAAAAGGGCTAAATCTCCACCCTATGGAGAACTCTCCCAAAATTCATTTTCTGGAAGATTTGGCTCGAACGAAATAACAGGTTATTTAGGGAGACCAAAAGTAGCCCAACTCAAGTTGCAACAAAGATAGAGGCCTATTTTGGAGAGAGCATCCCCTACTTTTGCAAAGCAAAGAACTCAAGGCCCTTAGAGACGGAAGATGAACATTGGATTGAACACTTTAAACTCCAAGGTCAATAGCAACAAACAGGCAACAATTCACACCAGGAAGCTTGAGAAATTAGGAAGGAGGAGCAGGATTTCGAAGAATGGAAGAGAAAGGAAAATAAATATATTTTGTTCTTTGACGGGGCCTCCAAAGGAAATCCAGGTTTGGCAGGTGGAGGAGGGGTCCTGGTAAGCCCCACCGAACATCCGGAGCTCATATTTGCATGGGGACTTGGAATAGAAACTAACAACAGAGTAGAAGCATTGGCCCTCTGGCAAGAGCTAAATCAAGCTATTATACACAACGTCCAAGATATGGTGATAATAGGGGACTCTCGGTTAATAATCCAAGCCTTGATCCTCCGTAACAAAGTCAAAAATGCAAAACTCCAACACATATTGGAGAAAATCCAGCTCCTCCTTGGAAATCTTCGAACTTATCAACTATACCACGTCCTCCGGAGTCTGAACGCATCAGCAGAGGCCAACAAAGGATCCTTCTCAAGCATTGGAACCTTACAAATAAATGGAACCACGACCAGATTGGAACTTCTGTGAGTCTAGGAAAAATTGACCGGGAGATGACAAGGACGGGAGTTGGCAAGGGAAAAAGTCACATGTTCGGAGGTACAGGAGCGAATCCAAGACAATCAAGGACAAGGCGAATGTCAGAAACGAGGGATTTATCCATCATTTGGCCGTTGAAACTCCAGAAAAAGAAAACACTCCAGCAAAACACCCATGCTTTCCAAATCGTGCAAATCGGTTGGGTGCAGTGAATCTGGAGGAAACTGTAGTTAAAAGGAGAAGCAGGGAAGGGCCTTCTCATCCTTGGAGCATACGAAGGCTGGTAAGACAGCCATGCAGAGGCAAAGTGATCAAAGATAGGAGATGCTCGCGTAGTTGCAGCAATCCAGGAGAAGAAAGGAAGGCGATGGCGTCCAGTTCAGAAAGCAAACCCACGACAGAGGAAAGGCTGAAATCGCTGGAAGAAGACTTGCAGCGTCTCAAGCACCTGCTGCACAATCAATATGATTTTATCCAGAACCTGGACATTGATGCAGGAAGGCGACTGAAAATGCTTGAAGCAGACATCACCTCAACTAAATTCGGGCTTTCAGAAGAGCTGGAACAACTACGCAAAGAAATCAAAGATCAAAAGAAAGAATTTGAAGACAGAGTAAGCAAATTGGAAGAGAAAATGGAACAGCTGAACAAAGACTGGAAACAAGAGAGGGATCTATCCAAGAAGGGAGGTCCAAGGAAATTTGGCCAGTAGTTCATAGGCTAGGAATGAGTCTCTGCAAATAACTCTGCGAGGAAGGCATTTTGTAACAAGCCTCCGCATTTAGCGAATCTTTTAGCTTTAAAAATCAATCATCAGGTAGGAGAGTATAGCCTCCTGACCTCATAACAGTGTAGTCAAGCTTGACTCATTTCATATGTAACAACACCAATGACGAAGCTATAATTAAAAATCCATTATTCGTTATTATAAAAAAATATATATGTTTTTTCTCTAATAAATCCCCACACCCCACCCTTATATTATATTCAATAGTGATTTATGATTTTACCCATTATAAGGGATACAAATGTCAATGCCATTATTTTTTATAGGGAGATAGAGGATTTCCATGCAAAGATTTTTTTAACTACTTGCGCTTATTTCAATCATGTTAAAACAAATTTTACAAGCAGTTTCTTGTCATATAGGTAGCAAGCTTTGGTCTATATTTTTTTTAGATTTTTTTCATTCTCCTGGTTCATCTTGAGATGATGTTATTAATTAAAATTACTTGCTAAATATCTATTAATTTCTTAATTTGTATTATATAAATATAATTATATCTATATTATTTAAAATTAAAATTGGAAAAAAAATTACAATTATATTATTTAAAATTAAAATTGAAAAAACCATTTTACAAAGAGTGAATTTGTTAATTTCGACTGATTTTGTTATGTGTGTTGGGCTGCTGCTGTTATGAGTGAATTGCTCACATCTGATTTTGTTGTGTGTGAGGAGGTCCCCACCAACATATATGCCCC
>ML819523.1:53721-79246 GCA_009831015.1 Picea engelmannii
AATCATTGGAGATTTTTATTATAATTTTATAACAAAGTTTTCAAATTTGTATGAATAAGAACTCGTTCTTATTTTATGAATATTTTTTATATCTAATTTTATGAATATTTTTTATATCTTTTTTATAGAGTAAGATATTTTTAGAGTTTAACAGAGTTTCCAAATTTGTATCAATAATAACTCTTTCTTATTTTATGAATTTTTTTCTTTTTTTTTAAGAGAATAAGATATTTTTAAAGTTTAAAAAAAAGTATTTAGCAAAAGAAAAAACTAAGGACATTGAAGGAATTCCCTAAATCTTGCATTAAAAACTTTATTTTTCTTATCTTTAGAAGTGGTAACAAAAATAACCCTTCAAATTATATGACCATTTTGATTAGCCAAAAAAAATTAACTTATAGTTATAAAATCACACAAAAAAGAGTTATAGGCCAAGTTGGTTTTAAAAACTATAATTTAACATTAAACCACTTGATTACTCTTAGGGTTATTGCAAAGGAACCTAGAGATAATAAAATCCATTTTCTTTGTAGCTTTATTAACTTTAAAAAGGATTTGATATGGTGCTTAGAAACAACATTTGGAAGATATTAGAAAATCTAAATGTTCTTTTTATTTCATTTACTTTAAGAAAACTTTTGATATGGTTCTTAGAAAAAACCTTAACAAGAGATTAGAAGATCTAAATGATCTTTTAAAACTAAGAGATGTAGCGTCAACATTGAATTTCTTGATTACTCTTAGGATTATTGCAAAGGAAACTTGAAATAATAAAATTGATCTCCTTTGTTGTTTCATTGATTTAAAAAATATTTTGAAATAGAGTCTAGAAAAAACTTTTGGAAGATATTAAAATACCTGAAGGTTTCTTTAGAGTTGATGGTTGCAACTATATGGCTATGCAAAAAATTTATTGCTAAGTTTAGAAGAAATGGTCCCTCATTAGAAGAAATGAAGTGTAATATAAGGGTTAAGCACATATGTCCCTTGTTCCCTACCCTTTCTCAAATTTATATTGACAAGTTAGAAGCATGTTTGGAAGAAATAGGTTGTGTTGGCACTACCTTATAAGTTGGGATAGTCATCACTCTTCTTCTTTACACTAATGATATTATTGTTTCGTAATGAGCCCCTATGATCTTGAAAAAAATATAAGAATTCTCAAGTATTTTTATTTTAGCTTTGGTAATGTCAGTAAATATTGATAAGACTAAGGTTATGCTCATCAAGTAAAAGAAAACCACTTACCCTAATTTTACTTATGACAATAACAATTTAGAGGAAGCAAGCTCAATTGGGACTATAGAGTGGAGATAAGAGTTATTGGAGGATGGAAAGCCTATTTTAGTTTTGAAAACAATTGCAAAGAAAATGATTTCAAGTTCTTGGAGAAAGAGAAAATCCTCTTTGATACCTTTGATATTCTAGTTATTGTTTATGGCTTTGAAGTTTGAGGTTGAAACATTTCTAGAGAAACATAGATGAAATCAAACAATCCAATGTGCTTTATGGTTTAAAATATTAAATTAATAACACATTAAAATCAATACCCCCTATTCCATTCTCCTCTTAAAAGATGGGACTTCACCCATTGAAAATAAAACTGTGATTAGGTACCCAATTTAGAAGCATAAAATAATTAACATGAAGGATAAAAGAGCTTCCTAGCATTTCTTTAAATTCCAATAAAAGTCCCTTGAAGCTTAAAAGAAGATGGCATCAAGACATTGTTTCCTAGTTAACCGAGGATTCGAGAGGAGACAATTATCAAAATATCAATAATATCAAAAGCAATATCACAACTAGATTTATAGAGAAATTAAGGTTCCATGAAAAAATAAAGAATAAAAGGTACTATAAAGAGACCACTAACCCCAAGTTAGAATATGAAACCTAGCGTTTTTCTATTGCTTGCTAGTTTAAATAAGAAAATGACATTGTTAAAAATAAAACAAACTCTAACAAGCGTGTTAGTGAAAACTGGGAATTGGGTGACCTAAAAGGCCATGTGAAGAAACAATTTCTAACCTCTGTATACTTTCTTTAGAGGATCAAAACCATTTTCTCTTAGAATTCCCTTCATATGTGCACATTATGGCTCAATTTTACAATATTTGCAATGATAATGATTTTCATAACTTCTTACCTCATGAAAATAAAAGACAATTAGGGAAGTTTCTTTGAAATCTTTTCAATCATAAAAACAAATGTTAAAGCAAATCAATTAATCATTAAATTTCTTAAGATACAATTAATATTACAAATTTTGAAAAAATATACTGCACTAGAACAATAGGTTTTCTACAATTATACAAATTTTCTTAAGGAAATTTCATCATTAAGGTATCAACACCTGCACTAACAGAGACATAAACTTTATATTTTGCTTGAAAAATAATATACCACTATTAAAAAATCTCAAATTTCACAGGTTATTCATAATTTCTATAACTAAAAATTATATATTCGGAAAGCTGATTCAATTTCCTACATTTCATCTTTTTACACCATATTCAAATTCATTGTAAAAATACTTTGAATAATTCATCCAAGTTAACATGTTGTTTTTCGATGTTTGCATTGCCACTAACGTGTCATGAGAGACCATCATTAGCTTGTACATGCTCTTCTAGAATCAAAGAACTTAAAGATAAGCTTGGTGATATTGGTGAGAGGATTTCAAGCACATATCTTGTAACTATAACTTTCAATGACATGTTAGACAAATATTAAATGTTTATTATTGGTCTTGCAACTATAGAGAAAGCACCCACTTTTGATGACTTGATAGGTATTCTTTTGTAAGAGGAAGAATGGGGAAATATTCTTAACTTCGGGTCTTAGAGTTCAGAATTGGCATTAGTAGCCAAAGGGAAACAACCATACAAAGGAAATCCATGGGAGAGGAACATAGGAGGTAAGGCACATGCAAAATTATAGCAAGGCATGGCACCACCAAGAAGAGATACCAATGTAAAGAGGAATGATGGATATCTTCTAATGTGGTAAATTTGGTCACTTTTCTAAGGACTGTAGGAAGAGAAAATGATGAGTCCAAATATAGAAGGCATACAAATTTTTTTTTTGATAAAGATGTCATAGTAAGAGATGATTTAAAAAACCTCAAGTTGTTTATTTTAGATATTGTTGTATCAACATAAATTGATGATTCTAATGCATGGTTTATAGATTTTTGTGCTTCAATTCATATGTCATGCAATAGGTATTGGTTTGAAACCTATCATGAGACCAAAAATGGTTCTAATATCTATCTAGGAGATGATAGATGGCATAAATCAAAGGTTATTGAGATATATGTGTGACTTTGCCTAATGGGCAGGAGAAACAAATTTAGAATGTAATGAATGTTCCAGTAATAAAGAAGTGTTTAATTTTAGTTTCCACTATTGTAGATCAATATTTAAAAGTAATTGATTTTTTTAAGTCATGATGTTTTGTGAAAGACATATAGGATCGCTACAAAGTTGTAACAACATGAGTCAGAGTTGGAGGATTGTACAATCTTGATGTCACAAGAAAGAACCATCAAGATTTGGCATCAAGAACTATGTCATAGGAAGAATTATGGCATCAAAGGTATGGTCATCTTAATCATACTAATTTGATGTTACTTCAAAAAAAAAATGGTGGAAGGTCTTCCACATATTAAGAATGAACATATTACATGTGAGGGGTGTGCACTAGGTAAACAACATAGGGAAGAGTTTCCTATACATACAGATCAAAGGAAACGATAAATTATTAAGCTAGTGCATACAAATGTGTGTGGTCCCATGCAAACAAGGTCTCTTGGTGGAACATATTATTTCCTTATCTTTTTTGATGATCGAACTAGATACACTTGGGTGTATTTTATTGGAAAGAAAAGTGATGTGTTTGAATATTTCAAAGAATTTAAGAATTTGGTTGAAAAGAAAACAGGTAGGTACATCAAGATTATTCGATCACATCAAGGAAGAGAATACATATCAAGGGAATTCATCAAATATTGCAAAAACAATGGGATTTAACAACAACTTACAGTGCCACATACTCCTCAATAGAATGGAGTAGATGAGAGGAAGAATAGAACCTTGGTAGAATGTTCTCGGAGCACAATTAAAGGTAAAAATCTTACTAATGGTTTTTGGGATGAAGCAATTAGTACTACTGTGTATCTGGAAAATAAAAGTCCTACAAAAAGTTTGGAGTGTAAAACTCCCTTTAAATCATTTTATGTCTATAAATTAGTGGTAAGTCATCTAAGAATTTTTGGAAGCAAAACATTTTTTCATGCTCCTAAAGAAGATAGGAGAAAGCTTAGTGCCAAGGAAATCAAATGCATTTTTATTGGTTATTGTACTAATCACAAAGCATATAAAACGTATGATCCTAGCACTCATAAGGTTTTTTGGAGTAGGGATATATTATTTCATGAACATGTATATGAAGGTTGAAAAGAGGATATCCATGGTGCATGCCATCTTTCTAATGATTACAATGAAAGTATCAAAGAAGAAGAAAATTTTGAACATGTACAAATTGAAGCTTCAAGTAGCATGGACACTTCAAGTAGTCAGAGTGATCCTGATTATTTTCGAAATGAAATGAAAGCATAGATATTACAATGAAATACACATAAAAATTTCTAGAAACTAAGAAATACAACAATACATGATTTCTAGTAATGAAAGAAATGTACAAAGACTGTAAAAATACAGAGTGCAAGACTCGCTAGAATGGTGGCAGCTTTATCTCTGAGAAGAGATGTGATGGCTACACTCATTTACAAGAAGATGATTACAATGAGGCTCTGAAGGACTTTTTATGATAAACATGAATGCCAAAAACCTAGACATCCAAAAACCTAACCCTAGGAGACGAAGCGCCAAAAGTCATGTGGGCCCCGTTGGGGTAAGTTAGTACATTAACTTACCGGGGTCATAAATTTTGCATATGATCTCCATTTTAGGCGTGTGATAGCCCGTTGGAAATGTCTAATCGAGAAATACACACCATTCCATCAAATTCTGACTCTGTTTACAGTTTGACGTTGGCAAGCCAAGAAAACACTGTTTAGAGCCCCAAAATGGCCCTGGAAGTACATAAATATGTACTGACATGAAAACTTCCAAAATAATCCCATTGGAATAGGTGGGCGACCACCAATATCCACCTAGATGTTGTGTAGGGATTCAATACAACCCCATAAGTTTAGAACCCACAATTACAAAGAGATGTCCCTAATACAGAGAAACGTGTTGAATTGAAAATTGTTCAGATGGGCCAGTTGGAATTTGGAATAGGTGGGTGGACACCAATATCCACCTGGATCAATCCTCCCCCCTCAGGAAGAAATAGTCTCCATTGCGTTGAGTGCTCGGGGAAGAGGGGAAAGCCTTTTCTAAATCTTAATCTTGGTGAGTTGCATGCCTTGTTGGAGAAGTTGCACTGCTTGGTCTGTGGAAGGTTGTCACGAACCTGTTTTTGGAGGGGTTGAATATGTTACACCAACTTGTTTTCTCTGGGCTTGATGGGGCATTGTGTAGGAACCATCATAGGTGAAGAAACAATATCCGTGATTTGCTTCTGTTGGATAGAAGGTGTTGAGGCTGCAGTGGTTGTAGTGGCCTTCTGTGCATCCTTTGAAAAAACTGTAAAGAAGATGAATTTTGCAGTACGAGAGATTACCTTGCGACACTATTTTAGTGAAACAGTAGTAGAAACTACCTCTTTTATCCTGTAGATCCGACCCCCCAGAGTAATAATGACACTACGGGGTCGAGACTCATGAACAACATGATGTTTCCACATATATGGTTGGCCCAAAACAACATCACATACATCTAGAGGGGAAACATCACACACTACATCATCCTTGAAGGGTTGGATGCCATAGGACAGGCGACACTATTGGATGACACAAAAATATCGTCCCTGGTGAAGCCACCCAGTGTTGTATGGTTGCGGGTGTGGTATTGTTGACAACACAAATTGTTTGATGACCTCAACTGAGATGAGGTTATTTTGGCTACTTCTATCAACAATGAAATGCAACGGGGTCCCCTTCAACCACATATGTGAAAGGAAGAGGCGATCCCCTCTTCAGGATCTATTGGTTCTTCTGGTTGAATTTTTTGTTGTCACAATAGTAGCAGTGGGGCCTGTGTCGATGATTTGTTTGTTTTCAATATTTTCTGGATCAGATTTCGAATCAGGGTTCAACTCCTTGTCTTTGACCTCGGCCACCAATGACGGTTTCGAGTGACATTCATCGGTGTTGTGCCAAGGGATTTTATGGAAGTTGCACCACTTCCCAGTGTCATTCTTCGTCTTTCCTTTACCCTTCCTTTCATGTGTCTTGGATTGGTTTTCGAGAGGTTGTTGGTTAGGGTCGTCTTACCATGCTTTGGTTGTTGCGGATTTGCAGACCCAAACTCCCATATGTTCTGGTGCTTAAATTTCTGCTCGATTTTGACAACATATTGATAGGAAACTCCCAATGATGAGATGTTTAGGAAATCAATTTTGGTTTGGATGTACCTATGCAGAGCCCCACAATATTTCAGAACCATATGTCGCTCGAAGTCTTTGATACCCAACTTGTTGTGCAAGGTATGGAAAGTATTGGTGAACTCCGACACTGTTTGGCTCTTCTCTTGCCGCAGTGTGGTCCATCTCATGTACTGGTCTTCATAGTTATCAATAGAGTAGTATTGTTCCTTGACCACATCCACAAAAAAAATCCAAATGGGCTCAACCCCATATATTCTAGATTTCGTTATGGAACTTTTCTCCCAGTAAGTTTCCCATCAATGTTTGACATGGGGGAGAGCCTTGAAGAGTGCGAGGGCGATCTTTTCTAAGGCATCCGCATAACCTTCTAGCAGATTCAACCATTTTTCTAAGGCATCCGCATATGTTTGTCCTTCAAATATGGGAATATAAAATTTAACTTGTACCTTGAAGGGAGAGGTTCCTCCAAAGTGGTTTCTTGATGAAGATGTGCATGTTGCTATCGACAGGCGTTGAAGGATGTGGGAGAAATTCTCCATCACTTCCTCTAGTCTCTGTCACGCAAGAGCTTGCTCAAGCAACATGTTAATAAAATCTTTTGCTCCGCTATTTTTCTTTTCTTCCACCATAGATGGTTTCTTAGGTGTGTGAGAGATATTGTCACTAAGAAAGACAAGCTCGAGACCCAACCTACTATACTCGGACCTTGTCGGGGACATGCACTGAAAAAATGATCAAGAGCAACCTGATCTGATACCACTGATCCAGATTATTTTTGGAACAAAATGAAAGAAGAGATATTACAATAAAATACACATAAAAATTGGCAGAAACTGAGAAATACAACAATACATGATTTCTATTAATGAAATAAATGTACAAAGACTGTAAAAATACAGAGTGCAAGACTCACTAGAATGGTGGTAGCTTTATCTCTAAGAAGAGATGTGACGACTACGCTCATTCGCAAGAATATGATTACAATGAGGCTCTGAAGGAATTTTTATGATAAACATGAATACCAAAACCCTAGACATCCAAAAACCTATCCCTAGGAGATGAAGCGCCAAAAGTCATGTCGGCCTTGTTGGGGTAATTTAGTACATTAATTTCTTGGGGTTGTAACTTTTGCATACAATCTTAATTTTAGGCACGTGATAGCCTGTTGGAAAGGTAATTTAGAGAAATACGCATTATGCTGACAAGGTCTAACTCTGTCCACAATTTGACTGTGGCAAGCCAAGAAAACATTGTTTAGAGCCCCAAAACGGCCCTAAAAGTAGAAAAAGATGTATTGAAATGAAAACTTCCAAAATAAGCCAGTTGGAATAGGTGGGAGGCCACCAATATCCACCTGGATGTTGTGTAGGGATTCAAGACAACCCCATAAGTGCATAACCGACAATTACAAAGAGATGTCCCTATTACAAAAAAACATGTTGAACTGAAAACTATCCAGATGGGCTAGTTGGAATTTGGAATAGGTGGTTGGCCTGTAATATCCACCTAGATCACAAAGTTCATCAAGAAGAGAAGAAAGAACTCAATAAATCATAAGAAGAGGTGAAGGAGATCCAAAAGGCAATGTAGCACCAAGGAGATCAACACAACAAAATCATACACCTGTAAGGTATAAATATTATTCATTAATGGCTCAAGTTATGAATGTAGTGGAGCCTTTAAATTTTGAGCAAGATAAATACCATAAAGTATGGATGGACACCATGAAAGAAGAATATGATTCTATCATGGAAAATGAAACATGAGAATTAACAGAACTGCTTGAGAATAAAGTCCCTATAGGATCAAAATGGTTGTTCAAGTCTAAATTTAATGTTGATGGTAGTATAGACAAGTATAAATCTAGTTTGGTTGCAAAGGGTTATTCACAAAAAGAAGAAACTTATTATGAAAACACTTTTGCACATGTAGCTAAAATGAATACCATTAGATCAATGATTGCAATGGCTACCAAGTCTAATTGGAAACTACATCAGTTGGATGTTAAGTCAACTTTTATGAATGGAGAATTAAAGGAAGAAGTTTATCTCATGCAAGCAAAGGGCTTTGTAAAGCATGGTTGAGAGCATCATGTATCTAGGTTGAAGAAGGCATTGTATAGATCACTTAAACAAGCACGCAGATCACGGTATATGAAAATTGATATTTTCTTGTTGTTATCACATGAAGTTGTCACGGGTCAATTTTTTCCCTTAGGTTTTAATTTTTACCCATTAGTCTTTAATTTTGTTTTAATTTTCTCTTTATGATTTTCTTAGGTTAGTCTAAACAAATAAAGGCTTGGGTTTTGGTTCACATTTTGGCCCACGCCTATGGTTTATAGCCTAGGTTCATTTTGTGGTTTATGTCTTTGACTCATCACCTGACTTGACAACCAACACTATCAACCCCATGACTCTACACACCTTGCAGGTCATTCCAACCACTCATACATTTGATCCTTTACACTATGTCCCTTGGGCTATTAAGAAGTAAAATAAAACCTTGTAAAGGGCATTGCCAACTCACTAAGCATTTTTGTAGCGCATCTTTGTATAACAACCCTTTACCACCATTCACCATCATCATGTTGATGTCATGTCTTTTATTGTTTTCAACACCCTTGTCTTCAAAAGGAATATTATGATTTGGTTATTTATGAGGTTCTAACTGTTACCAAATTTGAAATTATGCTCCTAAGCTCAACGTTGTTGAAATTGCTAGTCTAGACAGAGCTACGGATTGCGCTACAAAATTGAATGTTCAAGGTGAATTGGAGGATGAGGTGGATGTAACAAATTCAGGCTCACTGTAGATCTTTCATTATCATTTACCAAGTCTAGGTACTTCATCATCCATTCCAACTGCATTGAAAATCATTAAGATATTTTTGTCTCAACTTTTGGTAGCACTTGGCGTTGCAAGCTACAACTTCTCTAACCTACCAACCTCTCTACCTTTTCTGCCATGCAAACCATAGCCATTTGCATGTAGAATTTCCCCTCCACTAGAGATGAGTCAATTTGATTCTGAAAATTGAATGCTCATTCGTCATCTTGGCTCACGTTGTCCACATTGCGCTACAGAAACCACTACTACCAAACTGTGCTACAGATCCCCTATTCCAACGCTGCAATTTCCCTATCAAACCATTGCTATGTTCTACGCTCACGATTCCAATATTGGCTCTCCTTTCTCACTGTGTCATTTCATAATTTCATCTCACAAGTCTACTTGCAGTAAGAATTTAGGAGCCCCTGCGTTTTTTAAAACCCAAACAACACACTCTCCCTACATATATTTTCTCAGAATATCCTTTCCTCATTTTAATCCATCAAACCAGACTCTTGTTAATCAGACCATTAAGGATCACCTTAAAAACTCAAAAAACATCTGCCTCTGTTGAGTTTCCTCACCTCTCATAGCATTACATTTTAAAACCTCCTTCTTTAATCCATGGATACACCTCAAAGGAAGAAATCTCACAAGGGTGGGAGTGTGGTTAGGACTAAACCTTCTGACATGCACCTGTTTGATGTTGAGCCTATGATCAGGGAGGTTTTCCAAAGAGTTGGTTGCCTCTCTTTTTTTCAAAACATGCAAAGGGGACACCCTGAAGTAGTAAGGCATTTTTCCTTAAATTTTGATGTCATTAAGACCAAGGTAGGAACCCTTGAGTTGGAGGTATCTGAAACCACTATTGCACCAGCCACTGAGATACCCAACACTAGTGAAAGGTGGTTCAAATCCATGATTGTAAATGCATCCTTTTCCAAGTATTTCCTCAAGCTAGACTATCAGAAAGACAATTTGTCTAAGGGAGTGCCTATGAGCCATCTGGTTGAGGGTTTTGATAAAATGTTGAAGATTATCCAGAGATATTTTACATGTGAGGGTAGGTTTAACATGATATACCAATATCATATTAGGCTCTTATTGCATTTCATAGGAAAGGATTTAATGAATATCCCTTATTACCTGTTCAAAAGTATGGGAAAGATGGTTGATAGGGTTCAAGCCATGTCTAAGGCCGTGGACACTAGTGTTTTTCACTCTGGGTTGATTAGGATGTTGGTTATGGATGAATTGAAGAAGAGAAACCTTTCTTTGGAACAGTTCATTGTCTCTGCCAATATGCAGCTAGATATAGCCTTTACCCCTCAATCCAGGATGCAGATCCCTTTTCCATCTAGTAGTGTTTCCCAAGCAAAAACAAGTAAGAAGAGAAAAATCAAACCTACTACCCAAGACAAAGAAACCCCTAAGGAAATTGAGGAAGAAGAGAGGGAGGTTCATCACTCCCCACAAAGAGAATTTTCACCTCTTCCTGCACCTGAATTGGAAGAAGTTCCTTCATCAACCAAAACCACAGCCAAGAATGGGAGGAAATTGAATTTCCCTTCACATGTTGTAGCAGCTAAGACCAGAGTCGGGAGGCCTTTTACTAGATCATCAGCCCACAAGGAAGTTTTTGAAGCAGAAGTCATACCCAAGGCTTTAGTCGCAAAGAAAGTTAAAACTAAAAGTGACACTATTGGGAAGCCAATTGAGGTTATGGCCAAAGCCTATGTTCAGAAGAAAGATAAAGGTAAAGGTGAAGCCACTGAGAAGCCTGTTGAAATTATCAACATCAACACTCCCCCTAATAATCCTACTTTCAAGAGACTCATTAGACAACTCAGGGATGCTAGAAAATAAGTTACCCGTTTGAAGGCAGAAAGTTTGACTGAGAGAAGAAAGATGAAGGAGCTCATGTACATGTACAATGAAACCCTTGATTTTGCAAGGTTTACAACAAGAAGATTCTTTCCCCTCCATAGGAAAATTAAGACTCTATACATGAAAAACAAAAGCATTCAATCCCAAAACATAAAGCTCAAACAAGAATTGCAATCCTTCAAGAATGATCTAGCCCAGAGGAACTTAAATGTTCTAGTACAAGCTGCAATAGAAAGGAATGAACCTGCAGTAGAGAAGAGTGCCCCTACTAAAGAAAGAGATGCTTCCATGACAGAGGAAAGGTCTCCTGCAACAAGGAAGAGTGCTAGATTGAGAAAGTAAATAGAGAGTCTGACAGATCTATTTTTGAGGATGGTTACTTTTTGCAAGCTTGAAGTGTTCAAGGAAGTATGATGTTTTCACCATATGAAAGCATCTACAGGCTCCTAGTCCATCAACTAAGATTTTTTGTGTTTTTGAAGAGTTGTTGCATCACATAGAAAAACACAGAGATTTTGTAGCCCCTGGTGCTACAGAATCATCTAACACAAACTATTATGTAGTTGCACTACCAAAGGCACTGCGGAATCACCTAGCCAAACATAGGAAGGGCGCTATGGAATTTGCACAACAGTTTTACAAGGGGCGTTGCGGAATTTGCAGAACAATTTTTCAAAGGGGCACTACGGAATCTGCAGAGTAGTTTTTCAAAGGGGCGCTACAGAATCTACAGATAAGTTTATAGGAGGGCGCTACAGAATTAGCTACCAAATGCGCTACGGAATGGCACTACGAACTAGCCATTACAGTCAGAGGTTTTGAATTCATGACTTTTTCTTGACTTTTATGATTTGGAGGGAACCAAAGATCAACAGGTGGCATCTGGAGATCAACATATGAGATTGGAGGACACATGGCACTAGAGAAGGATGCACCCAAGCAACAATACATGTCATTCAATTTTTGTTAGAGTGGTTTCCAACATGCTCCTTGATTTTAGCAGTTTGTTAGATCTGTTGGTACAGATGTTAGACTTAGTTTTTTGTGGGGAATCCAAGGATAGGAAGGCCAAATCACACCTCTAGTTGTTGTAGACTGTTGTGATTATAAATACATCAAATGAATGATATGTTGAGGTTTGAATGGTTGAGCAGAGCTCCCTTTTTGTAATATTTTGACAAAACAGAGTTGTTCTCTGGTTGTGTATGAGACTTGAGACATTTTCATTAATAGAAGTCAATTTTATTTCATCATCTTGTTTCCTCTTATTATGCAATGCTCGTGCTTGGATGATCCATATGAGATATTGTGGTTGTGTTATAATGGATGTTTGATTATAATGTTGCTATGAATATTTTTCAGTATTTTAAACTTTAAGTTCAAGAATGTTCTTGTGACTGAGTTTTTCTTCACTAAGTTGCTTGAAGGCCTGATGCTTATAGCAAACTTATCCACCTTCCTCACTAAGTCTCCCTTCTATTCACCTTTATCCTTAAACCAATGACTGAATTTAATCAAAACCTCATTTGTTTATGCATGCTAGCCCATATTTCTGTGTTAAAACATTCTTATGTTGAGTTTTTGTCCATTTGACCTTTAATCATTAACTTACATTCACAAACCTTTTGATGGGTATTGGGCTTATCCTCTTGCAATCTGAGGGTGAATCTCAGTGCTAACACTTCTTTCACAAGTTTTTATTAAAAGTAAAGGATGGAAATGGTCATGTTGCTTTGATTTCTTTATATGCTAATTAGTTGATTGAAGAAATCAAAAGATTGTTGTCATAGGATTTTGAGAAGAAAGACCTTGGTCAGTTGCATTATTGTTTAGGCCTTGAGGTATGGAGAGAAGATGGTAAGACATTAATCACACAAAGAAAGTATACAATGGAGTTAATTAAGAGGTTTAACATGAGTGAATGTAAACCAATGTCTAGTCCATTAGAAAAAAATAGTACACTTAATAGTGATGATGAAACAAAATAAATGAATCGTACCTAGTATCGACAAATAGTGGGAAGTCTGAATTATCTAACTACAACTGGGCCAGATATTGCATATTTAGTCACTATACATGGTCAATTCATGGATAAGCCTCATGAAATTCATTGGAAAGCAATAAAGAGAGTCATTTGATATTTGAAAGGGATTATTAATTTTGGTATTGAATATACTGATGATTTTAATGTTGAGTTGATAGGTTATTTACTTCAGATTATGTTGGAAAGTCAATCACAAGATATGCATTCAGAATAGGATCCAGGATCATATCATGGAGAAACAAGAAGCAACCAATTGTTTCATTGTCATCCACTATAGCTGAGTACAAATCTTTATGCAACGACACCAATGAGGCAATTTGGTTGAGGTAGATTCTTGAAGATGTGGGAGAACAACAAAAAGTACTAACACTCATCAAATATGATCATCAAAGCTTCATCAAACTAACAAACAACCCAATGTATCATGCTAGATCAAAGCATATTGAGACACATCAAGATATTGATTTAATCTATTGTTATAAAGATGATAATGTGACAAACATTTTTACAAAGGCTCTTGGAAAGGAGAAATTTGAAATTTGTAGAGATAAGTTAGGTGTACGATAAGTTACATTGCATGACAAATTGTGTATTTTTATTGCACAAGATCGAATAAATGAAGGAAAGAATGTTGGTCCCCATTGAGTATAATAGAAATATATGTACGCAAAGATTTCATCAACTACCTCCACTTTTAGGTTGATGGTATAAAGGTTGAGAAAATAAGATTGAGAAAATGAGAATATTCAAGAAGAGATCATATAGTTAGGAGACTAAAAATGGTGGCAGGATTTGTGAGAAGGTATGAACATAAATAGATGAAGCAAGACACATTTTTAGGTAAAAATCAATATGCAATGAAATTTGAGTAGAAAGAAATAGAATTATGTTTATAAGAAAGTCCCCTCCAACATATATTCCCCATAGGAATTGAAATTATGTTTGTGAGTAATGCTTGAAACGGTGCAACAAACAGACAAATAGATTGAGCTATGCAAAATGTCTATGTGTTGAATCCAATAAAATGAGAAACATAAAGTATTCTATGAAATTCAAACATAAAGAGGTTAGAAGTGTCCAGTATCAACGAAGATAAAACCAATGAATCTCTCACATTAAAAAACAAAAAGGGAAGACATAAAAAAGACAAAAGTGTCAAGTATCCAAGAAGATAAAAAGAATGAATCCCTCACATTAAAAATAAATTCTTATTGGAAGAATATATTCAATCAAACGAGAAACATTTACCTAGATTATACACTTTGCAAAAATAAAGGGCTAATGAAAATCTAGACATAAACATGTCACAATTGTCCATTTATGAGTTTTATCAGTTTTATTGGAGAAGTATTCAAGAAAGGATGATGAGAAGAAATTAGTCGACCTGCAATGTGTTAGAATATTATGCTTGTTTCACCATAGACAATTATTCACCATTGTCACCCAACCATAGGCACAAATCCACCCCCGTGCACCTTATCCTTTGCTAGATAAAATGATTTTGGGAAGCCACACTAGAACCAACAGATAAACCAAGAGAGCGCACCTTTTCCAAGGTAGCACACAAGTAAGAGTACTGAAAGGTTGAACAAGAGTGCGATGCACCATTGTTGTTGTTGTTGCTCCTCTTCCCGACTTGCACATTACTTTTGCTGCTACTGTAGTTCTAAGAAATGCACACCAACTGAGTGAGTGTGTGCATTTACAAAATGAGCTAAAGTGCATTCTATTTACACTAATATGGCTAGGTGAACAAGTGTCTCTTCAAGAAGGGCCGACCTATCCTTTTCTGCATAAGATACTTCAATATTACTTATTCTGCTGAGCCAACTTGTCTTTCAATATTTTCACACATTTGTTTAGGTTTTCTCTTGCTTATGAAATATTATATTCTAGTCAATTTTTTATCCATGGAGGTTAATACCTCCCGCAGCTACCAAAACATCAACACTCCCTCTTATCTAGGGAGGCATTTAACCATGATGTTCCCTTCTAGTCTTCATAGCCTTGATCGTTATGCCATGATCATCTTGTCATGGTTATGCATATCATGTTATTGGTAGCATCATTACGTTACACATGACTACACCCATGTGGACCTGTCAATCTCGTCTAAGGGCCATAACCCGCTAAAGAAAACTAGAGCTACACCTCGTAGTGTGTGTCACCATAATTGTCATGGGATACACCCGCATGATGTGCTCATTCATGGATACACCCATGTCATGAGTATCATCATTACTATCATCATTATCCATCCATATCACATGGCATGGACACGACCTACATGGTCTTGCAGACCAGTAGCATCACCAGAGCTACACAGACTATCTCATGATCACCTCGATCATATTACGAGCAACACCATCACATTCATGCAGGTTCTCAACTACGCCACTAGCATACTAGACTGTCTCACTAGTGTAGCAAAAACTTGGCATACCAAACCATCTCACTGGAGTAGCCTACAACTAAGCATAATTCCTACAACTCGGAATGAAGCCTACAACTCGGCACAAGGCCTACAACTCGGCATGAAGCCTACAACTCAACACAAAGGCCTACACCTCGGAACAAGGCCTACAACTCGACATGAAGCCTACAACTCGACACATAACCTACAACTAGGCATGAATCCTACAACTCTGCACAAAGGCCTACAACTCGGCATGGAGCCTACAACTCGGCACAAAGGCCTACAACTCGGTACACAACCTACAACTCGGCACAAAGGCCTACAACTCAGTACACGACCTACAACTCAACATGAAGCCTACAACTCGACACAAATCCTACAACTCGGCATGAAGCCTACAATTCGACACAAATGCCTACAACTCGGCATGAAGCCTACAACTCAGCACAAAGGCCTACAATTTGACATGAAGCCTACAACTCGACACAAAGCCTACAACTCGACACGAATGCCTACAACTCAACACAAAGGCCTACAAAATCCTTCTTTTCAAATTCTGCCATCAACTTCCTCTAACTGAGAGAATCCTCGAACCACGCTTCCATTTGTTGCATGCCCCTACACATCCTAGAAACTGTCACGAAACCTTGCTTCTTCTTGATCATTGACTCCCTCTGAAGTTTGAATCCATCTGAGTCCTTTCAAGTCTTTATTTTATGTGGTAACCTTCCTAAAATACGTAGGATAACCTGCCCAAAACATGAACAACAAGAACAAAATTATTTCCAATATATATTATCATTTTATATAAGAACATATCAATTTCATGGTAATTCATTATAGCATTACCAAGGCGTCCTTCCTGAGAAAAAGAACAAGAAATATCTCCTAGATGAGATGTTATTTCATATTGCAATTAAGTACAATAAGCATTTATATTAATAGTACATGCTACTAAGTATTCGTTTGTTCTTAGCATTAATAAAATCTAAAGGATTGCAATACTCACTTAAGCAGCAATAATATCAAACATGATATGAAAACCTGGAGTCTGGCTATTGTTCCACTTGATTTTCTTTTCTTTTGAGACAAGTATTCTTTCCAACCTGGAGAGTGTGTTGTTCCCCTAAATGTATTAGATATAAGATCTTTCTGACTCTATGATTCTTGGACAAAGATCCCTTCTCTTTCTAGAGATTCAGATTTGCAGTAGTTCTTTTTTATCATTTCTCCTACTCCAAGTTCATTTGCTTGGAAGCTCTAAAAATCAAACTCTTCATCCTTTGACGCCTGCTCTTTAGTCTGTGGTTCCATATTTTTGCATGTTGTTCTTTGCAAGGATGATGTCAATCCTTGTCTTCGAAGCGCTACCAAGAGACTATGCTTATGTTGCATCACTCTGATTTCATGGAGGAAGTCATGATTGTCTTTGACTTTGACCTTAACCAGTCTTTTGACTTTGAGCAATCAAACCTTGATTTTGACCAGTCAAACGTTGAATTTGACCCAAAATTTCAACTTTGAGAGTTTTTATGGTTGAGGGCACCAAGAGATGCATTGGGTTAGGGTGCACTAGGATATCCAAGAATTATGCCAAACACTTCACTTAAAGTGCTCAAACAATCAGGGTAGGGTTTGTTGTTGTTGCAAGATCTGAAACCCTAGATGCAACTGCAATTGTGCTACAACAATCTTGATAGAGAGTTGCGGATATATCTTCCAGTGGTTAGACTGTTCTGAGGGTGGTGTGGGCCCATAACCTGTTAGATTATTATGCTTGTTTCACCATAGACAATGTTACACCATTGTCACCCAACCATAGGCACAAAGCCACCTCGAGCACCTTAACCTTTTCTAGATAGAATGATTCCGGGAAGCCCCACTAGAACCAACAGATAAACCAAGAGAACACACCTTCTCCAAGGTAGCACACAAGTAATAGTACCAAAAGGATGAACAAGAGTGTGTTGCACCACTACAGTTGATGTTGCTCCTCTTACAGACTTGCGCACCACTTCTGTTGCTACTGCACTTCTAAGATATGCGCACCAACTGAGTGAGTGTGTGTATTTACTAAATGAGATAAATCACCTTCTATTTATACTAATATGGCCAAGTGAACATGTGTCTCTTCAAGCAGGGCCGATCTCTCCTTTTTTGCATATAATACTTCAACATTACTTATTCTACTTATTTGACTTGTCTTCCAGGATTTTCACACATTTGTTTAGGTTTTCTCTTGCTTCCGGAATATTATATTTTAATCAAAGGTTTATCCATGGAGGTTAATACCTCCCACAAATACCAAAACATCAATACAATGGATTCAAATGCTAAATCATGACAGTTTTTCCAATAGGCCGAGGACTATGCAAACATATTATTTGAAATGGGAAAGGAAGTGTAAGGTGAAAAATATCACAGGAGCAAGAAGTACGAGAGGACAAATAAGAAAGCAAGCATTTATTATCCACTTTTGGAAAAAATGTAAGGGTGCCACACTTGTTGAAAATATTCCAAAAATTTAAGGGTGCCACACTTGTTGAAAATAAGACCAAGAAGGCATGATTTTCCTTTTTAGAACCTATGGAGAAAATGTTGAGGATTAATTGTTATGTGTGATAGTAATAAATATCTTTTTAATCATAAAATGTGCAGAAAAGACTAAATCATTGCGGTCATAAAATCTTTTGCATCACAAAAAGGATCTCAGGACTAGAGATGTAATTCCACTAAACCTATATAGTAACTAAATAAATCAAATATCCCCTTTGTTGTTAGGACTTTAATCAAACTTTTTGATTTAATTCTTAAATATTTCAATATTACTTTATAAAACAAAGTTGTTATGGAATTTAATCAAATCCTTGATTTTTATTCTCAAATATTTTCTTATCGAACAAAGTTGTTATGAACTTTAATTAAAATTTCGATTTTAATTTTCACCATTGCTTACATAAGTGTTTCTTTCTTGAAGGTTATGGATTTAAATCTAGAGGGGTAGGGTATGTATACCTCCATAAATTTTAGCACTCAAATCGTTATGGAGAAGGAGTTCTTTGTCCCACAAAGAAGAGGGTCTCATACACTAATTTGATATCTTACTTGGTAATGACCTTAAAAATAGATTATATTATAAAAATCCACAAAATGGAATAGAAAAATATTATGATAAATTAATTTTTTTCTAATAAATTTAAATCTTCAAAAACTTAAAAATAGATTATATTATAAAAATCCACAAAATGGAATAGAAAAATATTATGATAAATTAATTTTTTTTCTAATAAATTTAAATCTTCAAATATCTTTGGTTAAGTAATAAAAATATTAAAAAACTTTATTATAATTTTATAACAAATTTTTATCTAATAAATTTAAATGTTTGAAGATTTTTATTATAATTTTATAAAAAAGTTTTCAAGTTTGTATGAATAAGAATTCTTTATCATTTTATGAAACTTTCAAACATTTTTTTTTTATAGAGCAAGATGTTTTCCAAGTTTCAGATGAAGGTCTTAGTAAAAAGAAAAGGTTTAGATAACTAATAAAAATGTTTGAAGATTTTTATTATAATTTTATAAAAAAAAATTAGTTTGTATGAATAAGAATTTTATTATAATTTTATAATAAATTTTTATCCAATGAATTTAAGTCTTTAAATTCATTAGATAACTAATAAAAAATATTTGAAGATTTTTATTATAATTTTATAAAAAAAAAAAATTCAAGTTTGTATGAATAAGAATTATTTATCATTTTAGGAAACTTTAAAAACTTTTTTTTATATAGCAAGATGTTTTCCAAGTTTCAGATGAAGCACTTAGCAAAAAGAAAAGGTTGAGATAACTAATAAAAATGTTTGAAGATTTTTATTATAATTTTATAAAAAAGTTTTCAAGTTTGTATGAATAAGATTTTTTTATCATTTTAGTTTCATCATATGAAGCACTTAGCAAAGAGAAAAGGTTGAGATAATTAATAAAAATGTTTGAAAATTTTTATTATAATTTTATAAAAAAGTTTTCAAGTTTGTATGAATAAGAATTCTTTATCATTTTTTGAAATTTTCATAACTTTTTTTAATAGAAAAAGATGTTTTTGTACTTGGCAAAAATGAAAAATTAAGAACATTGAAGGGTATTATGTTAAAATTAATAAAATAAAAGTTATACATATATCTACTAGTTTTGTTGTTATAGATTTTATAGCCCCCACCACATCTATAATAAGACGGATAGGTAAATGACAAATCATAGCTAGCTTGTCATGTGTGGTTGCATATACATGTCATGTGTGGTTGCATATACATGTGTTGTCTTAATATACTAGTTTTGTTGTTATAGATTTTATAGCCCCCACCACATCTATAATAAAACGGGTAGGTAAATGACAAATCATAGCTATACTAGTTTTGTTGTTATAGATTTTATAGCCCCCACCACATCTATAATAAAACGGGTAGGTAAATGACAAATCATAGCTAGCTTGTCATGTGTGGTATATGTGGTTGCATATACATGTGTTGTCTTACTATACTAGTTTTGTTGTTATAGATTTTATAGCCCCCACCACATCTATAATAAAACGGGTAGGTAAATGACAAATCATAGCTAACTTGTCATATGTAGTTGCATATACATATGTTGTCCTACTATACATAAAGCATACATTTATGACAAATCATAACTAACTTGCCATGTGTGGTTGCATATACATATGTTGTCATGCTATACATAAAGCATACATTTATTGCTATGCACTAACCATGAGTGTTGAAAGTATGACGTATATAATGAGACTAACCTTTATTTTCTATATAATTTTTTATTTCACATTATTATTTCTATATACTGAGACAAACCTTTAAAAATGCTAAATCCTTTCCAAAATTGAGAAGACACGAGCAGATTGGCATGCAAGCATATGGACTAAAAGGTCCAATTCATCTAGCATTTTGTACAGACATACCTATACAAAGAACTCAATAAAAATCATTCAAATGAAAAATATATATACATATATTTATATATTCAATGAAATGGCAATCAATCTCTAGAACAAATTATGAAACGCATGAATACAGAAAAAACACAGGCATTTTCATTATATGAATCCCTCAAATTTTCACGCTTTCTACTTACCAATCTCTGATATAAACATCAATATACAATTTTGAATTGGCCACAAATTGAATGACCGCATATTAGAGTTCTTTGAATTCAAAGATTTCTCCATGTCTACCTGCAGAAACAATAACAACAACAGACTGCATAATGTAATAGTAGAAGCTTCCTCACATATCCAGCATCAAAATCGGCTGCCACCCTAAAACAAAATCGCCTTCAGGCAGCTTGCCTTCCCCGATCAGTATTGCAAAGAAAAATATTTATCAATACATATAATTGATCCGATGATCATCGAGATTTTGTAAAATCAATGCCCGCAGAACTCGTCAAGGTTTCATAATCTGCACTTACAAATCCTTCATTGACAGCTTCAAAGCAGCCCATTAATGGATGAAATCTATAAATGATCATTTTCTGCTCCCGATATATTCAATCGGCCTCCAGATTTTTTTCTCTCGAAATGCCTATCTATCATTTGGAGCCGCGTTGCCTCTGTGACTAGGGCCCGAGGGAGGCACCGGCCCCTTTACCAACTCATTCGATATAGTGAGCGGTAAGATAGAATCTCCTTTTTCACCTGCGCAAATAATTACAGGGCTTCCTTATATCTTGGTAAAGAAATAGGTGAACAGTTCACAAGAGACAAGTTAATCATCGTATCTGAGATCCTTAAACCTGAATATTTAGCTGCAATTTCCCTATTCATGTGCTCTATACCTATCATAGATGGAGTGGTGTCTAAACTCTCAGTAAAATTCCTTATTTCCTAAGTTTTGTCCTTATAGGCAAGGTATGGGGTAAAGGACCTGGCATCGAAGAGAAATATTGCCATGTGAGACCTCTCAATAATATTTGTTGTCAGCCTTGCAGTTCTTGCAAGGACACTTCCTGAAGTTGCTTCCCTCTCTAACCCCGCTGAGTCTACTACTTTAAATCGTAAGTCCCCCAATTTAGCAACACCTTCACGAATATCACGGGTCATATGACTATCAGGTGTGTTGTGCACAAGGGCCTCTTATCATCCAAGTTTCGTTGGCTCTTTTGCATAGAAGAAGTTTTCTGGTGTGTGATTTTGGATTTCTGTATTTGTTGGTGACAGAAAAAAGTAGAAAGGATCTGCGCCTTCCTGCATTATCTGCGCCTTCGCGATGTAGCGGGAGTGGCGAACCTCTTTGACTGTCCTAACGATATAGTTAGAGGGCAAAATCCAAGATTGAAAGAGTGTGCCTTCATATGTAACTCGGTTTCATAGTCAAATTGGCAAGTTTGTTAGGTTTTCACACTTCCATACAGCTCTTATTGGCCTTGAAAAACCCTTACAAGATTGGCGCTAGTTCATCAATTGGCCTTAAAAAACCCTTACAAGATTGACGCTAGTTCAATGACATTATAAATTGTAGGTTCATTTTACCTCGATTTATGGGTGCAAAGAGAGCCAGCTAAAAGACACGCTCGGCTTCTTGAATGCTACCGTCCACCAAGTAGATAGAAGTGCATAGGATTCTCTCGTGCAGGGTTGCAACAAGCTTAAAGCAAGAAAGCAGCACACAAATCGCAAGAAAAGGCAACGCGCAGAGATAAAAGAAGTAGTTGCTGCACATCTGACCAACAACGAGGCGGAAGCATATGTCAATACAGAATTGCAGAGCTCGCCATTTTTCTCAGATTTTGCAAGGTCGATGGAGAAGATGGGAAGAATCGATGTGCTCACGGGCAGTGCAGGGCAAATACGGGGACGCTGCGCTTTTACAAATTAACTGGGCACTCATTCGCTTTGAATATGTTGGCATTCATGTGCGTTTTTCTTTGAGAATCATAAGCCCTTTGCCCGGCTTCTGCATCCATTTTTTGTCTTTGAATAATAGTGTACCCTGAAGAGTGTCATTGTTGCAGAGCCACTTGGTGATTAGCATCCATGCAATTGTTGCAGAGCCACTTGGTGATTAGCATCCATGCAGGGTGAAATTTCATATTATACCCATGTCCAGGATGCAGACCGCCACATTGCCACTTAACAAAATGCCACTACACATACACATGGCAACATTCTCAGTTGGGGAAAAATTACCAAATAAAAACAAACATTTATTGTTTACAAATAATGCTAGCATTACTATTCCAGTATTTCTCTGGAAAAATTACTAGCAAACCTATGCTTTAAACTAAGATTGAGGTGCAAAATTTGGGTCGCTCTGCAATAACACTGTAATTTGAACTACCAACTAAACATCAGAAAAATGCTTTAAACTAATAACTGCCCAAGATGTTTTTGTTAAAATTTTGGTTAAACTGCTAATATTTAAATAAGTCAAAGGAAACTAATACTGAGTGCATATCGATTGCTATATACCTATGCCTTCGGTTAAGGATTTCCTAAACTTTGTATTAAAAACTTTATTGTTCATATTTTTAGAAGTGGTGATAAAAATAACTCCTCAAATTACAAGGCCATCTTAAAATCACAAAAAAAAAGAGTTATAAGCCATAATAAAATTGATCTCCTTTGTTGCTTAATTTATTTTGAGAAATATTTTGATATAGTGCTTAGAAAAACCTTTGGAGAGATTATAAGCTTTAGAATTTAGAGTTGTTCATCCGAATTATTTTCGAAACAAAATGAAAGCAGAGATATTACAATGAAATACACATAAAAATTGTTAGAAATCGAGAAATACAACAATACATGATTTCTATTAATGAAAGACATGTACATAGACTGTAAAAATACAGAGTGCAAGACTCATTAGAATGGTGATAGCTTTATCTCTGAGAAGAGATGTGACGGCTACACTCATTCGCAAGACAATGATTACAATGAGGGTCTCAAGGCCTTTTTATGATAAAAATGAATGCCAAAACCCTAGACATCCAAAAACCTAACCCTAGGAGATGAAGCGTCAAAAGTCATGTGGGCCCCGTTGGGGTAAGTTAGTACATTAACTTCCCAGGGTCGTAACTTTTGAATACAATATTCATTTTAGGCGCGTGATAGCCCGTTGGAAAGGTATTTTCGAGAACTATGCATTATACCATCAAACCATGACTCATTCTACAATTTGACTATGGCAAACCAATAAAACATTTTTTAGGGCTCTAAAGTGGCCCTAGTAGTACAAAAAGATGTACTGACATGAAAAATTCCAAAATAAGCCAGTTGGAATAGGTGGGCAGCCACCAATATCCACCTAGATTCCATGTAGGGCTTAAGGACAACCCCGGAAGTGCATAACCCACAATTACAAATAAATGACCCCATTACAAAGGAACGTGTTGAACTGAAAAATGTTAAGATGAGCTAGTTGGAATTTGGAATAGGCGGGTAGTCACCAATATCCACATGGATCAATGATCCTCCCTTAGGAAGAAATGGTCTCCATTGCGTTGAGTGTCTGGGGAAGAGGGGAAAGTATTTTCTGAATCTAAATCTTGGTAAGTTGCATGCCTTGTTGGAGAAGTTGTGTTGCTTGGCCTGTGGAAGGCTGTCACGAACCTGTTGTTGGCGGGGTTAAATATGTTCCACCATCCTATTGTCTCTGGGTTTGATGGGGCATTGTGTAGGCACCATTGTATGTGAAGAAAAAATATATGCTTTCTCTTCTGCAATCTTCTTCTGCTGGATAGAAGGTGTTGAGGCTACAATGGTTGTTGTGGTCTTTTGTGCATCATTTGAACAGACTGTGAAGAGGATGAATTTTGCAGTATGAGAGATTTTCTTGCAGCACTATTTTGGTGGAACAGTAGTCAGAACTACCTCTAGTATCCTGTAGAGATGACCCCCAGAGTAATAATGACACTACGGGGCCGAGAATCATAAACATCATGACATTTCCACATATATGGTTGGCCCAAAACAACATCACAAACATCAAGAGGGGCAACATCACACACTACCTCATCCTTGAAGGGATGGATGTCATATGACATGAAACACTACTAGATGACACTGAGATATCATCCCTGGTGAAGCCACTCAATGTTGTATGGTTGCGGGTGTGGTGTTGTTGACAACCCCATCTGTTTGACGACCTCAGCTGAGATGAGTTTCTTCTGGCTACTGCTATCAATAATGAAATGCAATGAGGTCCCCTTCACCCACATATTTGAATGGAAGAGGTCCCCCTCTTCAAGATATACTGGTTCTTTTGGTTGAATTGTTGCGATCGTCACAGTAGAAGTAGGGTCTGCGTCGATGATCTATTTATTTTCAATATTTTATGGATTAGATTCCATATCAGGGTTTGGATCGTTGTATTTGACCTCGGCCACCAATGACTGTTTCGAGCGACATTCATCGGTGTTGTGCTAGGGGATTTTGTGGAAGTCACATCATTGTTTTTCAGAAGACTGGTTGTTAGGGTCGTCTTTACCATGCTTTGGTTGTTACGGATTTGCAGACACGAACTCCCATTTGTTCTAGTGCCTAAATTTCTTCTCGATTTTGACAACATATCAATAGGCAACTCCCAATGATGAGATGTTTAGGAAATCCATTTCAATTTGGATGTACTTATGTAAAGCCCGGTGGTATTTCAGAACCAGATGTCGCTCAGAGTCTCTGATACCCAGCTTGGTGCGCAAGGTATGGAAAGTATTTGTGAACTCCGAAACTGTTTGGCTCTTCTCTTGTCGTAGTGTGGTCCATCTCATGTACTGGTCTTCATAGTTATCAACAGGGTAGTATTGTTCATTGAACGCATCCAC
>ML819523.1:79346-127024 GCA_009831015.1 Picea engelmannii
AATTGAAAAAACCATTTTACAAAGAGTGAATTTGTTAATTTCGACTGATTTTGTTATGTGTGTTGGGCTGCTGCTGTTATGAGTGAATTGCTCACATCTGATTTTGTTGTGTGTGAGGAGGTCCCCACCAACATATATGCCCCCTAAGCATTGCAATTATGTTTGTGAGTAACGCTTGAAAAGGTGCAACAAAGAGACAAATAGATTGAGCTATGAAAATGTGTGTGTTGAATCCAATAAAACGTTATGTGTTGAATCCAATAAAACCAGAAACATAAAAGTTTCTTGGAAATTCACACATAAAGAGGTTAGAAGTGTCCCAGAGATTCAGACACAAAGAGGTAAAGAAGTGTCCAGTACCAATGAATCTCTCACATTAAAAAACAGAAAGGGGAGACATAAAGAAGTCAGAAGTGTCCACTATCCAAGCAGATAGAAAGAATGAATGCCTCACATTAAAGACAAAGTTTTATTGGAAGAATATATTGAAGTGTGGCACGCTTTCCAACGGACTGAGGACTGCAAGGATATTGTTTGAAGGGGAAAGGAAGTGCAAGGTGACAAATAAGCAAGAAATAATTTATTATCCCAGTTATGGAAAAACTTAAGGGTGCCACTTGTTCAAAAGAAAATCAAGAAAGCATAATTTGCTCAGAGAGAATGTGAAGATTAATCGTTATGTTTTACCATTGACTTTTATATACAGTAACAAAGATTTATTTATTATAAAATGTGCATAAAAGATTAAATTACTACAGTTTATGATCTGAAAGTTAAGGACGATATATTTTATTTTATCTTTCTCATTAAGCATTAAGGTAAGTCTTTCCTATGGAGAGCATTGCTATGATTAGATATGTAACTTACAAGAACAAAATAAATAATATGGCTGATAAGAGTCTCTTCAAAATTGCTTCAAACCCTAGCCAAAACCACTAGCTCAAGTGGGGATGCTATAAAAATGTCAATTTTTGGCTAAATCATTGGGGAATACAAGAAGAAGTCATCATACAGATACTGATAATATTTCAAATATTATCACTTAAGGAGAATATGTAGTATGATAAAGAATAAGACGATAAAAGGAAACTTCACCAACTTCATAATCAAACTGGGCATTGGATAATTGCCAAAACACAGTGGAATGAAAGAATCTGCCATCTTTATGACAGTAAGAGGGTTGAAGATGAAAAACACTTCCTCTTAGATTTCCCTACATATTCCCAAATTAGATCTCATTTTAAAAATATTTTCCACAATATGAACATTCCTAACCTATCAAATATACAATTTTAAAGAAATAAAAGTAATCTCTTTCCTTCTAAAGTCCCATACACCAATTAGTCTCAAAATCCCATACACCAATTGATATCAATAAACCTGAATAATCGTCATCATAATCTTTTTCATTATTGCATAATGAATGCATTATAAATAGTGATACTAAAATGCAACTCAAAACCAAATATCTAATCCCACTAAACCACCACTAAACCAAGTAACTTATTAACTCAAATATTCCCTTGTTACGGAATTTAATAAGAACTCTAATTTTAATTTTCAATATTACTCATATAAAAATCCAATAAAAGAAAGTTTTAATAAGTTGATAAAAATATTGAAGATTTTTATTAGAACCGTCTAACCAAACTTTTTAAATGAATTCAAATTTTTACTAAAGTAATAAAATCATTGGAGATTTTTATTATAATTTTATAACTAAGTTTTCAAATTTGTATGAATAAGAACTCGTTCTTATTTTATGAATATTTTTTATATTTTTTATTTTTATAGAGTAAGATATTTTTAGAGTTTAACAGAGTTTCCAAATTTGTGTGAATAATAATTCTTTCTTATTTTATGAATATATTTTTTTATTTTATTTTTAAATAGAGTAAGATATTTTTAAAGTTTAAAAAAAAGTATTTAGTAAAAGAAAAAACTAAGGACATTGAAGGAATTCCCTAAACCTTGCATTAAAAACTTTATTTTTCTTATCTTTAAAAGTGGTAACAAAAATAAGTCGTCAAATTATATGACCATTTTAATTAGCCAAAAAAAAATTAACTTATAATTATAAAATCACACAAAAAAGAATTACAGGCCAAATTGGTTTTAAAAACTATAATTAACATTAAACCACTTGATTATTTTATAATAAAAGCATATGATTATTTTATGATTAAAATCATATGATTATTTTATAATAAAATTTGAATTTAATTTAAAATATAATTTTTTTTTCTTAATTTAAAATATAAAAAATGAAATTTATGTACAAATTAATTCATTCACAAAAAGGTGGAAGGATTCAAATATGTTCCTTTGTTGTTAAACTTGCAAAAGCAGCAATGGCTAAGCTTTTAAATAATCTACATGTTTCCAAGGGTGTATTATGATGCTTCACCTCTTAACGAGGGTATTGATAATTGAGAGGTTTATATCTACATAAGATGTTGTTTCTTCGCTAAATTATTGGAGGATTTAAAATGAGATAATTATTCACAATATGGATAATATTAAAAGCATTATCACAATTAGATTTAAAGAAAAATTATGGTGTTATGAAGTAATGGAGAATACAATGTATTATAATTTAGAGATCACTAACTCTAAATTAGAAGATCAAAAATATTTTTTGTTTCCATTACTTTCTATATCTTAAAGCAGAAAATTAACATTGATAAAATCAAAAGGAATTTTGGTAAGCTTTATAGTGAATTTAAGCATTGGACAAGACCTAAAATGTAGTGGGAACAAATAATTTATATCCTTTGTATACTAAGAAAGTAGAAAATGAAAATCATTTTCTCTTTGAATTATTTTCCTATATGCATATTAGAACTCAATTCTAAGATGCTTATAACAATAATGATCTTAATAACTTTTTAACTTAGAAAACGGAAAAAGAACTAAGAAAATTGTTTTGCAATGTTTTTTATTATAAAAACAAAATGTTAAAAAAAAATCAATTTACCATTAAAAAAAATTTTATAGGTAAAGATTACTTAATACAATTTTCAATTTGTTTTATTATAAAAACAAAATATTGAAAAAACCAATTCCCAATTAAATTTCTTTTATAGCTAAAGATTACTTAATATTTAGTCATTAAAGTCCATTTTCATGGTGATGCAAGTGTTTGAATTTTTTTGGTAGTCAACTTCCAATAAAAAATTAATAAAATAAAAATCCTAAAAACATGACATGATATAAAACTTATATTGTAAGAGTTTTCAAATTATGGGAATCTTGGGAAGGTGGATACTAGTGTCAGGAACAAGTAGAAGTTTCTCCCAAATTTACAATTTTAGATTACAATTTTAGATTACAATGATACTTTAGATTACAATATATAAAGATATTGATACATTTTAAATCTTATTTCAATAAAATTGAAGTTCAATAGAGGACAATGTTTCTCCTATTATAACAAAGACAATATTGAAATTACTTATTTAATTTGTGCTAATAATTATATGAATATATTTAACACAATACTGAAATTTTAATATCCATAAATATTCCATTAAAAAATGAAAAAAAAAAATGAAAATGCATACATACAATTTTAATATCTTTTTAAAATTAAGCTTTACATATATAAACTTCAAACATCTTTGTAAATTTGAAGCATTATTATTTTTTTATTGGAAAAAGAAAAATAGTACTACTCTTCCAATATGAAAATACAATAAAAGTGAATGATATGGTTAGTTGATATCAACTACAAAGTGGAGCAAATGCTTGCCATGGATAGGGTATTGATTTATTCTACTTTCATGTTTAGTTTGGGTTTGAAGGAAAACATACATGTATTAAAAGTTTTTCATATCTACAACTATAAAGTGAGTATTATTAAGTTTTTTACTTAACTAATTTTTGAAATAATATTTAAGTGTAGTTTAGTCTTAGTTTTATATTGATATTTTGAATAAATATAATGAAAATATTTGTAATAAATTATGTATTTGTAATAATGAAATAAAAATATTTATATTTTAATTTAATTCTAATTCTAATTTAAAGCTCTTATTTTAGGAAACTAGTTCCCAAATTCTCATTTCCTTGATGTTGAAGCTCTCAAAAAGTTCCCTACTAGTTCCCAAGCTTCGACAATTTAGGGAACAAATTTATGTATAAAACTAATTTAAGTTTATATCTTATTATTTATATCTAAATTATTTTATAATAATAATAATAATATATTTAATGATATAAAATTTATATTATATAATTTCTTATAATGAAACCATTAAATCCTCATATATGAGGGTGGGTGTGGGGTATTTATTAGAGAAAAAACATATATAATATATGTTTTTTGTCTAATAAATCCCCCCATCCGACCCTACCCCGCCCTCATATAATGAAACCATTAAATCCTCATATATGAGGATGGGGGTGAAAGGATTTATTAGAGAAAAAACATATAAGTGGGGTAGGGGGATTTATTAGAGAAAAAAAACATATTAAGTGAAGTGGGGGGATTTATTAGAGAAAGAAAACATATATAATATATGTTTTTTCTCTTTCATTTCCTTCCAATTGCTTGTATGTGTTGTTGCTAACATGTTTATTATGCGCCCACAGGGGTGTAGACGGATTGGTAAGTGTTGTGTAAATGGAAGGAAATTTGTAAATGAAGTCTCATGTTCGATTCTCACCCCGATTTACTTGTGCGTCATTCTTGCAGGTTGGGTGGTTGCACTTGGGGTTATAGTGGTAGCCGACGGGGATCGAACCTGTGTCACGCGAGTACGAGAACTGGGTGTTGTCGATTCCCCCAATACAAACAAAAAAAAAACAGGTTTATTATGCAGGTAAGGTAGAAGCGCCTACAGATCATGAGAAGGTCGAGATCTAAGGCTGCCTAGGGTTAAGATTATGATTTTCTACAATAATGGAAGCCTCCGAAGGAGGGGAGCCATCACCCCCTCCTTCAACTGAAGATTCCTTCCGCAAGCTACTAGCCGCCCAAGGCAAGAAGCTTCCTCCAGCTACCCCCTCAAGCTTCGTCAAGAAGCTCGATTCGATTCCGGAGATAGAACTTCCCTCGGCTCACCCCATGCGCGTAGAAGTCTCTCTTTCAGATCGTGGTCTCGTAGGGTAGTTCATGGGGCTCTAGCCATCAACCAGATCTCCAGAAAACTGGATCCAAAGAAACTGGCGCCTGTTGATCCAGAATAGTGTAACCTGTTATGCGGTGGGAAGAGGATTCTTTATCTTTGAATTCATCTCACAAGAAGACAGAGAACTCATTTTCAGGAATGGACCGTATTTCATGGGAGCTCAAGGGCTTTACTTGAACTGTTGGATGCCAAGCTTTGACCCTACAGTGGAAGTACCCAAGGATGTCTCGGTCTGGGTCAGACTTCCCAATCTTCCAATCCACTGCTGGAACCCCACTTTGCTCCAGACAATCGGAAATGAGATTGGTCAATATATTGATAGGGCAGACCCTAAGGACCAATACTCTTACACGCGCATCTGCATGCAAGTGGACCTAGAGGTGGGTCTTCCAGAGGCAATCAAGTTAAAGGTTAGAGACTGGAAGCACTACCAGAAGCTTGACTATGAACAACTACTGTTCAAATGCAGGGGTTGCCATGAATACAAACACTTTCAGCGAAACTGCCCCAAAAACCCAAGCAGGGAGAAGGACAATGGAGAAGGCTGGAAACAACCCAGAAAAGGAAAATCTTTATCCAGAGCAAAAGGACCAAGGAACGAAAAGACAAACCTTGCATAGCCTAAGGAGCAAGGGATCCTGCCAGAAACAGTGACAGCGAACAATTTTGGAGAGCTGGACTTAGGACATGTAGAGAAAATAGCAAGGGAAACTCCCTAGGAAGTTCCAATAGCTGAAGCTGCGTAAGGGAAGTCAACCCCAGAAGCCAAAGAGATGTCGATGCCTGAAAGGGAGGAAGAGCAAGGAAATATTGTCACGGGAAAGAACATATGACCAGACGTGGAGGAAGGAGAAGTCTCCTTAGATAGTGACAATGAGGGCGCAAGTGACACCATTGTCACCCCACAAAAAATAGGTAGAGGAAGGAAATCTAAGAAAGGAGACATATAAAGACATCTTGAGTGGCTTGCAACCAACAATCAGACAATTGATCAATGTAAGACATACAAGGAAGCATTCCAAGGCCCCTCAAGGAGCCCATTCATCCCCCCCAGGTAAATCATGAAACTAACATCCTGGAACTGTAGGGGTTTCGACAACAAAATAAAGGAAGAAGCACTTAAAGATACCATTAGAACTTAAAAGTCTGAGATCCTTCTAATCCAAGAGACCAACATGGAAGAATAATACTTCCTCAACACAACAAAAACACTCTGGAAAATAAGCCATGGAATAACAGAAAGCGCAAGAGGAGCCTCAGGAGGTATAGGCACCCTTTGGAAAACTATGAAGTTTGACCTGATCAAATCCGAAACACGCATGCATTGGATCTACACCAACCTTCTACATAAAGAAACGAGTCGACTGGTAAGCCTCTTCAATCTTTATGTGCCGGTCCTTTTGGAGGAAAAAATAATTTGTTGGGATACCCTAAAAGATTACCTGCTACTAAATGATCTAGATAATATCATTATTGGGGGGGACCTAAATGTGACCCTAGCTACGACGGAGAAAAAACATGGCTCCATTGTGCGAGACCCAGCAAGAGAATGGGTAGAAGATATCATGTCATATTGGGAGCTAGAGGATGTCAAACCAACTAAAGGAAAATACACGTGGTCAAACAAGAGGGTTGGACCAGGGCACATTGCAGCTAGGCTAGACAAGTTCTTAGTCCAAATCTCCTTTATGCTTCTGGGCCTCACTCCATCCTCTTCTATCCTTTCGCACAGTGTGTCATACCATAAACCAATCTTGTTAGAAGTTTCACATGACAAGAATCTCAGACCAATCCCCTTCAGATTTAGCCCAGCCTGGCTCCACGATGAAGGCTTCTAGAACCTGGTTACCAAAATCTGGAATGAAATAGTAAGAGGCTCAACCTTCTTTGTTTGGGAAGAAAACTCAAGAGACTAAAGGTAGCGCTAAAGTCTTGGGAAAAAACCCAATCAAATCCAATTGTAATTCTCCAAGAAGCCCAAAAACAGGTAGAAAAGCATCAGTTTGAAATGGATGAACAAGAAATCACCCAAGAAACCTTACATCAAGAAGACCAACTCCAAAGGAAGTGGCATCAAGCCTGTAGAGAGGAGGAAAAATGCTGGCAACATAAATCTAGAAGCCTCTGGTTGGAAGCAGGAGATAAAAGAACTAGCTACTTCCACAAACAAGATGAGGCAAGAAAGCAGTTCAAGAAAGTCACGGAAATTCAGGTTCAAAATCAGAAAATAATAGACTTTGAAGGCATAAAAGCAGTTGCGGCAGAAGCCTTTGAAACTCTCTACATAGAAACTCAAAGGTCTGCAATAGATCCCAAAGCTTACCCGCTCTCTCTTGTCCCAACCCTCATCCAAGATGAAGTCAACAACAGTCTAACAAAGGTAGTCAATCAATAAGAAACAAAAGAGGCACTTGATCAAATGAACCCAGAAAAAGCACGAGGGCCAAATGACTTCATAGCCAGATTCTATCAAAACAATTGGGATATAATTAAATCAGACCTTACAAAACTAATCCGAAAATATCAGATTTGCAGCAAGATAGGAGGAGGAAGAAATTCATCTTTCCTGGCTCTTATTCCAAAAGAAAAATGAGCAGCCAATTTTGGAAGGTTCCAGCCAATATCCCTTTGCAACACAAGTTACAAAATCCTCACAAAAATAATAACCAATAGAATTTTAAAAAGTCTCCCTGTAATCATACCAAAAACTCAAGGTGGATTTGTAAAAGACGGACATATAGTGGACAACATCATCCTAGTTCAAGAGGCCCTGCACTCAAGCATTCGAAGAAAAGACAAAGGTATGATAATAAAGCTCGATCTTGCTAATGCATTTGATAGAGTTAGGCATAACTTTCTGTTCAAGGTTATGGAAAATTTTGGTTTCGCCCCAGCCTTTATAAACTAGATAAAATCTTGCATTGGTTCCCCTTGGATATCCCTGCTAGTGAACGACCATGCAACTAAGTTCTTTCAATCCTCTAGAGGTCTTCGACAAGGTTGTCCCCTTTCTCCACTTCTTTATGCCATCCAACCCTCAGTTCTCATCTTCCAATTGGATCATTGCCATATGCATAAGAACCTTCTTGGCCTGAGGATAGCCCCAGGGGTAAAAGACATCAATCATGCCCAATTTGTGGATGACACGCTGCTGATGGGAGGAGCGAGTATGCAGACAACAAGGACATTTAAAAAAGAGTTAGATGTATACACATAAATTTTCGGCAGTGTTATAAGCCTGACTAAAAGCAAGATCTATGGATGGAACATTACGCCAAGAGAAATGCTAGATATTTCAAGAGTACTAGGAATGGAAGGCTGCACCACCTGGGATGCTTTTAAATACCTGGGAGTCCCAATTTTCAAATCCAATCCAAAGGCTTCACAATGGACCTCGCTGATAGACAAGTTAAAAAACAAAATAAACTCCTAGGGAGCAAGCTGGCTAAACCTTGCAGGTAAAGTGGTCCTCATCAAAGAAGTGTTAGAAAGCATTCCAATCTATCAAAGCTCCTTGTTACTGGCCCCTTTTACCACGATCCAAAAAATCAAAGCGTTGTTCAAAAGATTCCTCTTGGAAGGAGGGAAGCATACAGGGAGAAAATTGCATCTATTAAGCTGGGGAAAAGCAACTAAACCCTTCTTAGAAGGAGGCCTCCAATTTAAAAACATCCATACTCAAAATTTAGCATTACGTGAAAAGATTCTTTGGAACCTAATCACCAGGAAATCCTCCTGGAGTAAAAGAGCGCTATGGAAGAAGTACTTTCGAGGCCCAAGGAAAAAATGCCTAGATCGCCCAACATTGGTGGAGAAAGGATCCCCAATTTTCTTTCTGTGCCAGAAGGATTTGAAACACTTTAGACCTCACCTCACCTGGATACCAGGAAATGGTAAATAAATCAATGTTTGGGAAGACTCAATCATGGGAGATCCACCGCTAGGATCGAGGCAGGGTCTTAACCGACTTAAAGAATGGATGAGAACTCAAAATTTAAACAGTATGTGGGACATCTCAACTTGGGGAAATGATGAGAACAAAACTTGGCTAAGGTGGGAAATCGCTAACAGACCCCTAGAGTTTGAAGAGGAATGGAACACTCTGACGTATTGTTTGCAAGGGAAACCCCCCCTAAAAGAAAGAAAAAAAGACAAGAGAGGATGGGGAGCAATTTTTGGAACTTACACTACCGTAGCAGGGTATCAACACATATCAGTTGTCCCTCGTGTCCCCCCAGACCCAACAAATTGGAAAGCAACCTGGACTTCCAAGTCCATTCCAAAGATAGATATGTTTGTATGGACCATGGCACATAGAGGTATCCTAACTGTAGAAAATCTAAGAAGAAGAGGATGAGAAGGCCCTCACAGATGTCCCCTCTGTTTTCAAGAAGAGGAAACCACAGACCACCTGCTCCTAAGTTGCGTTTACTCCAAGGAAGTCTAGCAGTTGACCCTGGGACTGCAACCAAACACTCTCGTTTTACCTCAAGAGGCCACATCCTGCTCCAAAATTAGAATTCCCTTTGTCCCTTCCAGACAACAAAAAAGGGTCAAATCTCCACCCTATGGAGAACTCTCCCAAAATTCATTTTCTGGAAGATTTGGCTCGAACGAAATAACAGGTTATTTAGGGAGACCAAAAGTAGCCCAACTCAAGTTGCAACAAAGATAAAGGCTTATTTTGGAGAGAGCGCCCCCTACTTCTGCAAAGCAAATAACTCAAGGCCCTTAGAGACGAAAGAGGAACACTTGATTGAACACTTTAAACTCCAAGATCAATAGCAACAAACAGACAACAATTCACACCAGGAAGCTTGGGAAATTAGGAAGGAGGAGCAGGATTTCGAAGAATGGAAGAGAAAGGAAAATAAGCATATTTTGTTCTTTGACGGGGCCTCCAAAGGAAATCCAGGTTTGACAGGTGGAGGAGGGGTCCTAGTAAGCCCCAGCGAATATCCAGAACTCATATTTGCATGGGGACTTGGAATAGAAACTAACAACAGAGCAGAAGCATTGGCCCTCTTTCAAGGGCTAAATCAATCTATTATACACAATGTCCAAGATCTGGTGATAATAGGGGACTCCCGGTTAATAATCCAAGCCTTGATCCTCTGTAACAAAGTAAAAAATGCACCAACACATACTGGAGAAAATCCAACTCCTCCTTGGAAATCTTCGAACTTATCAACTATACCACGTCCTCCGGAGTCTAAACGCATCAGCAGAGGCCAACAAAGGATCCCTCTCAAGCATTGGAACCTTACAAATAAATGGAACCACGACCAGATTGGAACTTCCGTGAGTCTGGGAAAAATCGATCAGGAGATGACAGGGATGTAAGTTGGCAAGGGAAAAAATCACATGTTCGGAGGTACAGGAGCGGATCCAAGGCAATCAACGACAAGGCAAATGTCAGAAACGAGGGATTTATCCATCATTTGGTCGTTGAAACTCCAGAAAAAGCCAACACTCCAGCAAAACACCCATGCTTTCCAAATCGCTTGAATCGGTTGGGTGCAACGAATCTGGAGGAAACTGAAGTTAAAAGGAGAAGCATGGAAGGGCCTTCTCATCCCTGGAGAATACGAAGGTTGGTAAGATAGCCACGCAGAGGCAGAGTGTTCAGAGACAGGAGATGCTTGCGCAGTTGCAGTAATCCAGGAGAAGCCAGGAAGGTGATGGCGTCTAGTTCAGAAAGCAAACCCACGACGGAGGAAAGGCTGAAATCGTTGGAAGAAGACTTGCAGCATCTCAAGCACCTGTTGCACAATCAAGATGATTTTGTCCAAAACTTGGACATTGGTGCAGGAAGGCGACTGGAAATGCTCGAAGTAGACATCACCTCAACTAAATTCGGGCTTTCAGAAGAGCTGGAACAACTACGCAAAGAACTCAAAGATCCAAAGCAAGAATTCGAAGACAGAGTAAGCAAATTGGAAGAGAAAATGGAATAGTTGAACAAAGACTGGAAGCAGGAGAGGGACCTGTCCAAGAAGGGAGGTCCAAGGAAATTTGGCCAGTAGTTCATAGGCCAGGAATGGGTCTCTGCAAATAACTCTGCGAGGAAGGCATTTTGTAACAAGCTTCCGCATTTAGCGAATCTTTTAGCTTTAAAAATCAATCATCAGGTAGGAGAGTATAGCCTCCTGACCTCGTAACAGTTTAGTCAAGCTTGACTCATTTCATATGTAACAACATCAGTGGCTTCGCTTTTCTATAATTAAAAATCCATTATCTGTTATTGTAAAAAAAAATATGTTTTTTCTCTAATAAATCCCCACACCCCACCCTTATATTATATTCAATAGTGATTTATGATTTTACCCATTATAAGGGATACAAATGTCAATGCCATTATCTTTTATAGGGAGATAGAGGATTTCCATACAAAGATTTTTTTAACTACTTGCGCTTATTTCAATCATGTTAAAACAAATTTTACAAGCAGTTTCTTGTCATATAGGTAGCAAGCTTTGGTCTATATTTTTTTGAGTTTTTTTTCATTCTCCTAGTTCATCTTGAGATGATGTTATTAATTAAAATTGCTTGCTAAATATCTATTAATTTCTTAATTTGTATAATTTGTATTATATAAATATAATTATATTTATATTATTTAAAATTAAAATTGGAAAAAAATTACAATTATATTATTTAAAATTAAAATTGAAAAAACCATTTTACAAAGAGTGAATTTTTTAATTTCGACTGATTTTGTTATGTGTGTTGGGCTGCTGCTGTTATGAGTGAATTGCTCACATCTGATTTTGTTGTGTGTGAGGAGGTCCCCACCAACATATATGCCCCATAAGCATTGCAATTATGTTTGTGAGTAACGCTTGAAAAGGTGCAACAAACAGACAAATAGATTGAGCTATGAAAATGTGTATGTGTTGAATCCAATAAAACGAGAAACAGAAAGGTTTCTTGGAAATTCACACATAAAGAGGTTAGAAGTGTCCCAGAGATTCAGACATAAAGAGGTAAGAAGTGTCCAGTACCAATGAATCTCTCACATTAAAAAACAGAAAGAAGACATAAAGAAGTCATAAGTGTCCAGTATCCAAGAAGATAGAAAGAATGAATGCCTCACATTAAAAACAAAGTTTTATTGGAAGAATATATTGAAGTGTGGCACGCTTTCCAACGGACTGAGGACTGCAAGGATATTGTTTGAAGGGAAAGGAAGTGCAAGGTGACAAATAAGCCAGAAATAATTTATTATCCCAGTTATGGAAAAACTTAAGGGTGCCACTTGTTCAAAAGAAAATCAAGAAAGCATAATTTGCTCAGAGAGAATGTGAAGATTAATCGTTATGTTTTACCATTGACTTATTATTTATTATAAAATGTGCATAAAAGATTAAATTACTACAGTTTATGATCTGAAAGTTAAGGATAATATATTTTATTTTATCTTTCTCATCGAGGTAAGTCTTTTTCATGGAGAGCATTGCTATGATTAGATATGTAACTTACAAGAATAAAACAAATAATATGGGTGATAAGAGTCTCTCCAAAATTGCTTCAAACCCTAGCCAAAACCACTAGTTCAAGTGGGGATGCTATAAAAATGTCAATGTTTGGCTAAATCATTGGGGAATACAAGAAGAAGTCATCATGCAGGTACTAATATTACAAATATTATCACTTAAGGAGAATATGTAGTATGATAAAGAATAAGACGATAAAAGGAAACTTCACCAACTTCATAGTCAATCTGGGCATTGGACAATTGCCAAAACACAGTGGAATGAAAGAATCTGCCATCTTTGTGAGAGTAAGAGGGTTGAAGATGAAAAACACTTCCTCTTAGATTTCTCTACATATTCCCAAATTAGATCCCAATTTAAAAATATTTTCCACAATATGAACATTCCTAACCTCCTAAATCATCAAATATACAATTTTAAAGAAATAAAAATAATCTCTTTCCTTCTAAAATCCCATACACCAATTAGTCTCAAAGTCCTGTACCCCAATTGAGATCAATAAACCTGAATCATCGTCATCGTAATCTTTTGCATAATGAATGCATTATAAATAGTGATACTAAAATGCAACTCAAAACCAAATATCTAATCCCACTAAACCAAGTAACTTATTAACTCAAATATTCCCTTGTTACGGAATTTAATAAGAACTCTAATTTTAATTTTCAATATTACTCATATAAAAATCCAACAAAATAAAGTTTTAATAAGTTGATAAAAATATTGAAGATTTTTATTAGAACCGTCTAACCAAATTTTTTAAATGAATTCAAATTTATAGATAAGTAATATAATCATTGGAGATTTTTATTATAATTTTATAACAAAGTTTTCAAATTTGTATGAATAAGAACTCGTTCTTATTTTATGAATATTTTTTATATCTAATTTTATGAATATTTTTTATATCTTTTTTATAGAGTAAGATATTTTTAGAGTTTAACAGAGTTTCCAAATTTGTATCAATAATAACTCTTTCTTATTTTATGAATTTTTTTCTTTTTTTTTAAGAGAATAAGATATTTTTAAAGTTTAAAAAAAAGTATTTAGCAAAAGAAAAAACTAAGGACATTGAAGGAATTCCCTAAATCTTGCATTAAAAACTTTATTTTTCTTATCTTTAGAAGTGGTAACAAAAATAACCCTTCAAATTATATGACCATTTTGATTAGCCAAAAAAAATTAACTTATAGTTATAAAATCACACAAAAAAGAGTTATAGGCCAAGTTGGTTTTAAAAACTATAATTTAACATTAAACCACTTGATTACTCTTAGGGTTATTGCAAAGGAACCTAGAGATAATAAAATCCATTTTCTTTGTAGCTTTATTAACTTTAAAAAGGATTTGATATGGTGCTTAGAAACAACATTTGGAAGATATTAGAAAATCTAAATGTTCTTTTTATTTCATTTACTTTAAGAAAACTTTTGATATGGTTCTTAGAAAAAACCTTAACAAGAGATTAGAAGATCTAAATGATCTTTTAAAACTAAGAGATGTAGCGTCAACATTGAATTTCTTGATTACTCTTAGGATTATTGCAAAGGAAACTTGAAATAATAAAATTGATCTCCTTTGTTGTTTCATTGATTTAAAAAATATTTTGAAATAGAGTCTAGAAAAAACTTTTGGAAGATATTAAAATACCTGAAGGTTTCTTTAGAGTTGATGGTTGCAACTATATGGCTATGCAAAAAATTTATTGCTAAGTTTAGAAGAAATGGTCCCTCATTAGAAGAAATGAAGTGTAATATAAGGGTTAAGCACATATGTCCCTTGTTCCCTACCCTTTCTCAAATTTATATTGACAAGTTAGAAGCATGTTTGGAAGAAATAGGTTGTGTTGGCACTACCTTATAAGTTGGGATAGTCATCACTCTTCTTCTTTACACTAATGATATTATTGTTTCGTAATGAGCCCCTATGATCTTGAAAAAAATATAAGAATTCTCAAGTATTTTTATTTTAGCTTTGGTAATGTCAGTAAATATTGATAAGACTAAGGTTATGCTCATCAAGTAAAAGAAAACCACTTACCCTAATTTTACTTATGACAATAACAATTTAGAGGAAGCAAGCTCAATTGGGACTATAGAGTGGAGATAAGAGTTATTGGAGGATGGAAAGCCTATTTTAGTTTTGAAAACAATTGCAAAGAAAATGATTTCAAGTTCTTGGAGAAAGAGAAAATCCTCTTTGATACCTTTGATATTCTAGTTATTGTTTATGGCTTTGAAGTTTGAGGTTGAAACATTTCTAGAGAAACATAGATGAAATCAAACAATCCAATGTGCTTTATGGTTTAAAATATTAAATTAATAACACATTAAAATCAATACCCCCTATTCCATTCTCCTCTTAAAAGATGGGACTTCACCCATTGAAAATAAAACTGTGATTAGGTACCCAATTTAGAAGCATAAAATAATTAACATGAAGGATAAAAGAGCTTCCTAGCATTTCTTTAAATTCCAATAAAAGTCCCTTGAAGCTTAAAAGAAGATGGCATCAAGACATTGTTTCCTAGTTAACCGAGGATTCGAGAGGAGACAATTATCAAAATATCAATAATATCAAAAGCAATATCACAACTAGATTTATAGAGAAATTAAGGTTCCATGAAAAAATAAAGAATAAAAGGTACTATAAAGAGACCACTAACCCCAAGTTAGAATATGAAACCTAGCGTTTTTCTATTGCTTGCTAGTTTAAATAAGAAAATGACATTGTTAAAAATAAAACAAACTCTAACAAGCGTGTTAGTGAAAACTGGGAATTGGGTGACCTAAAAGGCCATGTGAAGAAACAATTTCTAACCTCTGTATACTTTCTTTAGAGGATCAAAACCATTTTCTCTTAGAATTCCCTTCATATGTGCACATTATGGCTCAATTTTACAATATTTGCAATGATAATGATTTTCATAACTTCTTACCTCATGAAAATAAAAGACAATTAGGGAAGTTTCTTTGAAATCTTTTCAATCATAAAAACAAATGTTAAAGCAAATCAATTAATCATTAAATTTCTTAAGATACAATTAATATTACAAATTTTGAAAAAATATACTGCACTAGAACAATAGGTTTTCTACAATTATACAAATTTTCTTAAGGAAATTTCATCATTAAGGTATCAACACCTGCACTAACAGAGACATAAACTTTATATTTTGCTTGAAAAATAATATACCACTATTAAAAAATCTCAAATTTCACAGGTTATTCATAATTTCTATAACTAAAAATTATATATTCGGAAAGCTGATTCAATTTCCTACATTTCATCTTTTTACACCATATTCAAATTCATTGTAAAAATACTTTGAATAATTCATCCAAGTTAACATGTTGTTTTTCGATGTTTGCATTGCCACTAACGTGTCATGAGAGACCATCATTAGCTTGTACATGCTCTTCTAGAATCAAAGAACTTAAAGATAAGCTTGGTGATATTGGTGAGAGGATTTCAAGCACATATCTTGTAACTATAACTTTCAATGACATGTTAGACAAATATTAAATGTTTATTATTGGTCTTGCAACTATAGAGAAAGCACCCACTTTTGATGACTTGATAGGTATTCTTTTGTAAGAGGAAGAATGGGGAAATATTCTTAACTTCGGGTCTTAGAGTTCAGAATTGGCATTAGTAGCCAAAGGGAAACAACCATACAAAGGAAATCCATGGGAGAGGAACATAGGAGGTAAGGCACATGCAAAATTATAGCAAGGCATGGCACCACCAAGAAGAGATACCAATGTAAAGAGGAATGATGGATATCTTCTAATGTGGTAAATTTGGTCACTTTTCTAAGGACTGTAGGAAGAGAAAATGATGAGTCCAAATATAGAAGGCATACAAATTTTTTTTTTGATAAAGATGTCATAGTAAGAGATGATTTAAAAAACCTCAAGTTGTTTATTTTAGATATTGTTGTATCAACATAAATTGATGATTCTAATGCATGGTTTATAGATTTTTGTGCTTCAATTCATATGTCATGCAATAGGTATTGGTTTGAAACCTATCATGAGACCAAAAATGGTTCTAATATCTATCTAGGAGATGATAGATNTGTTGTATCAACATAAATTGATGATTCTAATGCATGGTTTATAGATTTTTGTGCTTCAATTCATATGTCATGCAATAGGTATTGGTTTGAAACCTATCATGAGACCAAAAATGGTTCTAATATCTATCTAGGAGATGATAGATCGCATAAATCAAAGGTTATTGAGATATATGTGTGACTTTGCCTAATGGGCAGGAGAAACAAATTCAGAATGCAATGAATGTTCCAGTAATAAAGAAGTGTTTAATTTTAGTTTCCACTATTGCAGATCAATATTTAAAAGTAATTGATTTTTTTAAGTCACGATGTTTTGTGAAAGACATATAGGAACGCTACAAAGTTGTAACAACATGAGTCAGAGTTGGAGGATTGTACAATCTTGATGTCACAAGGAAGAACCATCAAGATTTGGCATCAACAACTATGTCATAAGAAGAATTATGGCATCAAAGGTATGTTCATCTTAATCATACTGATTTGATGTTACTTCTGTTAGCGTCATAAGTCACTCCTAGATTGCTTGCAGGAGCAGAGCCCAACGCCCATCAGTTTTATGTCACGATAGTTTTAATGGGTGATCAAATGGGTAGAGACTCGGGAAGATATCGCTCTAACTTGGGAACTGAGTCCGGTATGTAAGGAACAAAGGAGGTCTTGATCTAACTTCAATCAATGAGTTGATTTAAAGATGAGCAGGTCGAAGACTTGGTGAGAGGAGTGAGCAAACTACCTTAGGCAACAGGCCTTTCAGTAGTTTGTAGAAGAAAAACTCTGAATGCAAGATCCTCTTGGTTCAGGGCTTCGAGAAACTGAAAGGGGGACTTGACTAGATCCTCCAATTCCAAGTCGTTCAGCGCTAAGAAAATCACAGGGACCGATTAGAAACAATGCAACTGTTACAGTGATCCAACCTACATCATCCTATAACAGTTACAACTCGACTGGATCCTCCAATTCTGAGCTGCTCTAACACAGTGTAAACAAAGACGTGAAAGAAACTGACATTCATAAGGCAAGAAGTCTCAAGAGTCCATGCATAACCAGAATAACAGTGCTTCATTAACGTTTTACAACCGGGAGCCTCGCTCAACCATCGATGGATTACAAAATACAAAGACTGAGTCTATATACTTAGAAAAATTCGCCTAACAGAGGCGTGCTCAGTCATCCAAGGTGTGGTGTCCCTTTAGTCAAACTCGGACGGATATTCTTCGTCAGACTCCACCTTAACTATGCATGGCTCCTACAAGGGGAGTAGTTGAGCCATTAAGTGTCGAGTTAGCGTGTGCAGACCTCTCTGGCTAGTCGAGGACTTGGCATGGTGTCTTTGGAAAAAATCGGTACACAGGACCCTCTCAGGCAGACAGTTAGCCAGATCCTCCATACTTTACACTTAATGAGTGAGGAGAGGTTTCAACCACCCCCTCTCACCTTCATTTACTCCAATCGAGAACCAAGATTGAGATTGAATCAGATGGCACCTGGAGATCGTGATGATCCCTTCTGTGACTAAACTTGATGCCTTTGGCCCCTCTTGCACAACTCTTTTATTTCCCAAGTGACCACGGGCTGTGACCCTGCGTTTATTCTCAAAGGCACTTTCGACGTTCGTGAATAGGAAGGAGTTGATCCTTGCTTATCACGGTCACGATGAGCGAAACACCGAGATGGCTTAATTGGGCGCCACGCGTCCCTCTCAGATCTGATGGTCTTGAATTCACTTGGTGATACTGTGGGCCCAGGTCTTGGACGCTCTTGGCACTTCACTTCTCAGGGATATGAAGGAGTTGCTCCTTGTGCTTCGAAGTCGTGATGGGCGAAAAGGCGAGGAGCCTAATCGCGCACTAGGTGTCCCCTTTGGATGGGCGGTTGAGACTTCTTCGTGATACTGCGGGCCCGACTTTGTGCGCTTCGGGGTTCGAGGTTTCAAGATGTAGAACGACATGGAACCCTTCCCCTTCGAACTCCCGAATGCCGAAATGTCGACGTGACTAGATCTCGCGCCACGCGTCCTTTGAATGGACGGCTACTATCTTTTCCTGTATGCAATATGGGCGCTATCCATCACGCTAATCTCAACGCAACTCCGCTAACCGCGATTTCCTGCCGACCGTCGATTTGTTCCTATGGATGAATCCAGACCGTCGACGATATAATTTCGCCCACTTACTTGCTTGGAAGCCTGAAACGAGATTTTTTTGTGCTGCGCTTGGGCGCTTCTCGTGCAACTTGCAGACCTGAATACTCTTGTGCCCAGGACAAGAATTGTTACTAACATTAGGCTCCATGGGGGATAGAGTCATCCCTATGATGCTCTAAGGACTCGTTTTGCAGTTCCAGTGCCTTGTCGTTGGGCTATGGAGTCATTTATTTAAAACTTAAAGATGGAAAGAAAAACAATATTTACAACCGCGAAAGAGCCATGTGCGGCTCAAGAGAAAATCGTTTTAGGAAATGCCCATTCACAGGGCCATTGAAAGCTTCTTGATCCTTCAAATCCTGTAACCTGTAGGTGTTATTCGAGAATACTTCAGAGACTTTGAAAGGCCCGATCCATAGGGCTTCAAATTTTCTGTGCTTGCCTTTATCTTGTTTAGGAGCATCCCATTTCAGTACCAGGTCTCCTATCCGAAACTCTTCCTTCTTGGCCTTCTTATCAAAAGCCTACTTGATCCTTTGCTGATGGTCCTGAATTCTGCCCATTACCTGCTCCCTGGCCTGCTGGAATTCCACTAGATGATGAATTCTTCTGATTATGTCATCAGGCTCCTCTCGATGATCCTAGAGGAATTTTGCTACAGGAATGGCTAAATGGGAAGGAAAAATAGCCTCTGCTCCATAGACTAATTGGAAAGGAGAGATGCCTAGAGATCTCTTCGTGGTCACTCGATCGGCCCATAGAGAAAATTTTAATCTTGAATGCCAGGCCTTCTTGTTGTCTTCCAACAGTCTTTTGATGATACTTATCAGGCTTTTGTTGGAGGACTCTGCTAAACCATTTCCCTGGGGATAGTATGGGGTGGAGTGAATCAGTTTGATCCCGAATTGCTCACAGAACTTGGCTAACGGCTCAGCCATGAAAGAGGTTGTGTTATCAGTGACAATCTTACTCGGGCAACCGAATCTTGTGTTGAGGTCTTCCAGGAATCCAATGATTACCTTGTGGGAAGCACTCCTAGTGGGGATAGCTTCAATCCACTTGGTAAAGAAATCTGTAACAGTCAGGATCCATCTGTGCTTCCCACTGGAAGCAGGGTGAATTTCTCCAATGAAATCTAGGCCCCATTGTTGGAAAGATCCTGAAACAAACATAGGATTTAACGACAAAGACTTGATCTGTTGTTTTCCTGCAAATCTTTGACATTTGATGCGGGCTCTGACCCTTCTACATATGTCAGTAAATACGGTGGGCCAGTAGTATCCAGCCCTGAGGATTTTGTAGGATGTGGTTTTCCAGAAATGATGCCCTCCACATAGGCTGTCGTGAAATTCAACCATGATCTTGTTAGCCTATTACGGATCTACATATTTCAAAAGCAACCCTAGGGGGTATTTCCAATATAAAACTTGATCAATACGGCAGTATCTGACTGCTTTGAGCTTCAGAGCTTTTGCCTTGTTTCTTTGCAGGCCGTCTGGAGGTCGCAACTCTTGCAGGAAATATATGACATCCTTATACCAGAGACATCGAGCCAATGGGGGCTCCCTTGAGGGTCTATTTCAGACAGCCGATCCTGGTGAATTCCTGAGCATTCGTTGATGAAACTTACCCCCAAATCTTGGCAATTTGCTTCAGCCAATAGCTTGGCTAAACCTTGACCTCTGATCAATTTGGTAGGCTTTATTTCCAGGTCAAATTCCAGGATCTTGGCTATCCACTTACTCCTCCTCCCATCTATGTCAGGCTGAATAAGAATGTCTTTGACAGCAGCTGAGGGGACATAGGCAATGATTTTTTACTGCAGGACATAGGTTCCAAAGGCCTTGAGAGCCTTTCCAGGGCATAGGCCTGTTTCTCCATAGTGTCATACCTGACTTTGGCATCCCTCAATGCTCGACTGAAATAGGCAATAGGTTGCTCTAGCCCAACCTCGTTTGTCTGTAATAAACCAGCAGCCACCGTGTCAGGTGAGGTAAAGGAGAAAATAAGGAAATCCTTTGAGTAATCGGGACTGATAAGCATAGGGGCTTCAGTCAAGGCCTTCTTTATTTTCTCAAAGGACTTTCGCGATTCATAAGTCCACCTTACTTCATTTCCCTTCCTTAACATGGATGTTATAAGTTTTACCTCCTCAGCAAAGTTAGGAACAAACCTCCTCACAAAATTAATCTTTCCAAGGAAAGATTGGACCTCCTTCCTGGATCTTGGGATTGATAAGGCTCGTATTGCCTCGACTCTACTAGGATCGATCCTGACTCCTTCCGCTGATACTATGTGGCCTAGTAACTTTCCCTCCTGCATGGCGAACAAAGATTTCTTGGGGTTTAATGAAATGCCAAAACTCCTGCATTTCAGGAAAACCTTTCTGAGATGACAACAGTGTTCTTTATCAAATTTCGAAAATACTGTTATGTCATCCAGATAGATGATCACAAATTTATCCTTTTCCCCAATGAAAGCTATATCCATGGCACGTTGAAACGTTTCCCCTGCATTCATCAATCCAAAAGGCATTTTGGCATACATGAAAGTGCTCCATGGAGTGGTAAATGTTGTCCTTTCCCTGTCCTCAGGCAGAACAGAGATTTGGTTGTAGCCAGAGAAGCCATCGATCATGGACATCTTGGATGCTCCTATTACCCTCTGCAATATATGTTCCATCTTTGGTAAGGGGTAGTTATCCTTCTGTGAGCTCATGTTCAGGTTTCTGAAGTCTACACAGAGTCTGATTTCTCCATTCTTCTTCCTTACTGGGACCAAGTTGGCCACCCACTCTGAGTATCTCAGTGGTACAATGATCTGGGCATGTAGCAGCTTCTTCACTTCCCTTTCCATGATAGGTAGCAACATAGGATTGATTTGTCTTAGCTTCTGCCTAAATGGCTTCGCCTCCCTTTTCAACGGGATTTTATGCTCAATGACAGAAGTGTTATATCTTTTGAGATCTTCATAGGTCCAGGAAAAAACATCAACAAATTCCCTCAAAAGTCCAGCGTATTCAGACCTCTGCTCCTTTGTCAGACTTCTTGACAATTTGACAAACTTGGGTTCACTCTCAGTGCTAATGTTGCACTGAATAGTATCAGTGTCATCCTCCGAGATTTCCCCTTTTAATGACACATCATTTCCATCAAAAATCCTTTCCAAAGGAACCAGTCCCCTTGGAATATGGTTGATGGGGAGTTGCACAATGTTACGCTCTGCAATTTTACTCAGAAACTTACCCCCATCAAGATCTTCTTCATAGACAGAGTCTTGGTCGATATGCATCTCTGAAAATTCTTCGACAGTCTCCAAGAATCTCTTGATCTCAAGATCATCCTTGAATACCTTCCAATGTTTGACGTTGTCAGGTATGGAGGGCTTGTATTTTACTTCTACATCGTATCTGAATTTGGGCAGCAAGGGCACTTTGAAACTGCTCGCTGACATAGCCAAGGAATCGGCCACTGTGTTCTTCTCTCTTGGGACGAAAGAAATGTTGAATGTTGAGAAGAAACTGTCAATTAAGTCCCATACCTCATTTCTGTAGCTTCTGAGTCGAGGATGCTTAGCCTAATAAGCGTTTATGATCTGCTGGACCACCAACTCTGCATCTCCAAACACTGCTACCTCCTGAATTCCCATTTCCCTTGCGGCTCTTAATCCCAGGACAAGAGCTTCATACTCTGCCACATTGTTGGTAGCTTCAAATTCTAATTTGTATGACAGAGATATGGTTTCCTGAGCAGGTGACACAAAAAATACCCCAACACCAGCGCCCTCCCTGGAAAAGGCTCCATCAAAGAACATTTTCCAGACGGGGGTGATGGAGGGAGGAAATTTATGGGAAGTGGTGGGCGGATTTCTGAGTTTCAGAGGAGGCTCGGGAGAATTAGTGAGTTGTAGTACACTGGAACCTAAATCAGTGTCCAAGGAAAAAATGGGATGGTTGGTAGGGTTGTTTTCATCACTGATTAAATAGGCCAGTTGGGCTTCCCTGTATAGCCTCCTATGTTCTCCTCCAAACACTGGGATAGTAGCATATGTGAGGTCTATCTGCAAAGTTCCCCCCAATATTTTTATCCAAGATCTTGATAACAACATACCGAATTTGGGGGGAACATCAACCACTACAACATCCATGACCACACTTTTCATGGGCAACTGAAACAAGGTCACGACCAGGTCTTTGATAACTCCTAGACATTGAAATTTCCTGGATTCAAAGGAATAGAGGTCATGATAGGCTCGAGTGATTTCTATCCCTAATTCTTCCATGATAGTTTTGGGCATGAGGTTGTGAGAAGTCCCCGGATCCATCAAGCAGTTGTGCAGTACCTTCTCATGTATGTTCAAGGAAGTGTAGAAGGGAGGGGATGAGTCGTTCATGTCTTCTACCATAGGACCTATAATAACTGCAAGATTTTCATCTTGCAAATTGATGGAGTATGTGGGAAGGCATGAGACCTCAGACTGTAAAAGCTCAAAGAAGCGTTTCTTGAACCCTTCATGTTTAATCAATTCGGTCAGGGGCATAGGGATTATGATCTTTTGAATTTCATGCTCGAAATTAAAAGAAGATGTAAGCTTCGAGACTTCTTTTATTTCGGGAACATGACCTTGGACTATGGGAGAGAGGGGTCGGGTCTTCTTACCTCTGTGACTGATTGCTACTTCATTAGCAGGTTTCTCTGTTCTAGTGAACCGCTTAGGAACATCAGGTGCTACTGTCTTTTTCTTGGACCTCAGTTCATACCTGCCTTGGCTGCCACTAGCCTTGTCTCCCTTGCTCATCTCATTTAGCTGACTGTCCATGAGAGACTCCTCATATGTTGATTGAGTGAGATGAGGAAAAGGAGGAGTGTCTCCAAAGCAATGGATTTCAGGATCAAGCTCATCTGTTTCCCCCTCTTCCCCCTCAACCACAATTTTTTTTTGAAAAGGGACCTAAATTTTCTGGTCTTCTCTGTCTCTACCCCTCTCTCTTTGCATAGTCGGGGAAGCAACATTGTTTGGCCTCCTAAAACCTCCTTTGTTTTCGGCATTTTGAGGGCCCTAGTATGCTTGCCTTCCCTCCACCTTCATTCTCTCCATATCTGCAGGCAAATACTTCACCATCTTGGTCAGTTCATCCACTTGAGGGTGGGGCACCGATGGGCCAGAATTTGAGGCTTCAGATCTTCCCTTTCTCCTGTCTACGTCAGCCTTTTTCCTCAGTCTATCAGCTGCTAATACATTAGATTCCACCTCTATGGCCGCATCTTGCATTTGAGCTAAGGAGGTGGCTCTTCTTTCTCTTAATAAAAGACAAAAATCAGGGCCAAACACACTAGCATAAGAAATCTTGGTCGAGGTTTCTGAGGGTTTTATTTCAACAGGAATTTTATTATACATCTTATTGAATCTTTTGGAGAAGTCAGAGACAGACTCTCCTTCCATCTTCTTCAAAGACTTGAATTCTATCATGTAATACATGAAATCCTTCCTATCTCCCCACTGCCTCAGGAAAGCGCTATCCAAGGCTTCGATCCCAACAATAGATCTGGGGCCAATCCTCTAAACCACTTCCTCACCTCACCATCCAGGCTCTGGATGAAGACTCTCATCCAGACATCTTCATTTCAATGTCCAGGTTGTCTGCATAACTGTAGAAATCAACCATGTGCTCTTCTGCAAATATGTCCCCTTCCCTAGTGAACTTGGGCATATACTTCAAGTAATCTCCAGCAGGGAGAGGATTCATAGGATGGGGTAGGATTAAGGGAGCATATCTGGCATCGACTATGGCATCCATTTTATTTAGAGGGGGGTTAGCACCAGCCATAGGAATATTAGGTGGAGGAGAACTTGGAGGAGAAGGAGTGTGAACAGGGGATATCGAGAATGGGCTTCTGAGTGGAATGGGAAACAATAGGGGATTTAGGGAGAAGGCTAATGAGCTCAAGTCAGTGGATGTTCCTCTTTGTGCAGAAGCTAAAATAGTAACAAGAGGAGGAGTGGTAAATCTAGGCGTGGGGAAATATTCCGTGGTCCTGGGTCTACGCCAAGGTACATCTTCAGGGGAGAGGGGAGTGACAAGGATTTGTCCCTCCGATCCGATACCAGGAGGGGAAAACTCAGCAGGAACACTCTCGAAATTTAGGAAACGGGAAAATTCAGAAAAAGGTTTGTTAAGAAACTGAGGAGGAGAAAATGGAGTTCCTACAGAAGGAGATGGCGGATTACCTGGTTCGCAGGTGGAAGCTTCTCCTTAAGAGGCCTTTCCTTTTCTGAGAACCACCTCCGACTCAGTTTCAGGTGTAGCTAGAGGAAACTGTGGATGGGACCTCGTGTGCCTGCCTCTGAAAGCCACAATTAACACAACATGTTCGCCACAGTGGAGTCGTCACAATGGAGTCGCCAAGTGCACAGTAGCAATATTCAAAGGCTCTGATACCTGATGCACCTTCAAAATCAGAGGCTCAATGTCGTTCAATCCCAGGGAAAATTTTCAACTTCGATCCCCAGCAACGGCGCCAAAAATGTTAGCGTCAGAAGTCACTCCTGCATTGCTTGCAGAAGCAGAGCCCAACGCCCATCAGTTTTATGTCACGATAGTTTTAATGGGTGATAAAACGGGTAGAGACTCGGGAAGATATCGCTCTAACTCGGGAACTGAGTCTGGTATGTAAGGAACAAAGGAGGTCTTGATCTAACTTCAGTCAGTGAGTTGATTTAAAGATGAGCAGGTCAAAGACTTGGTGAGAGGAGTGAGCAAACTACCTCAGGCAACAGGCCTTTTAGCAGTTCGTAGAAGAAAAACTCTGAATGCAAGATCCTCTTGGTTCAGGTCTTTGAGAAACTAAAAGGGGGACTTGCCTGGATCCTCCAATTCCAAGTCGTTCAACGCTAAGAAAATCACAGGGACCGATTAGAAACAATGCAACTGTTACAGTGATCCAACCTACATCATCCTATAACAGTTACAACTCGACTGGATCCTCCAATTTCGAGCTGCTCTAACACAGTGTAAACAAAGACATGAAAGAAACTAACATTCATAAGGCAAGAAGTCTCAAGAGTCCATGCATAACCAGAATAACAGTGCTTCATTAAAGTTTTACAACCGGGAGCCTCGCTCAACCATCAATGGATTACAAAATACAAAGACTGAGTCTATATACTCAGAAAAATTCACCTAACAGAGGTGTGCTCAGTCATCCAAGGCATGGTGTCCCTTCAGTCAAACTCGGATGGATATTCTTCGTCAAACTCCACCTTAACTACGCATGGCTCTTGCAAGGGGAGTAGTTGAGCCATTAAGTGTCGAGTTAGCATGTGCATATCTCTCTGGCTAGTCGAGGACTCGGCATGGCGTCTTTGGAAACAAATGGTACACAGGACCCTCTCGGACAGACAGCTAGCCAGATCCTCCATACTTTACACTTAATGAGTGAGGAGAGGTTTCAACCACCCCCTCTCACCTTCATTTACTCCAATCGAGAACCAGGATTGAGATTGAATCAGATGGCACCTGGAGATCGTGATGATCCCTTCTGTGACTAAACTCGATGCCTTTGGCCCCTCTTGCATGACTCTTTTATTTCCCAAGTGACCACGGGCTATGACCCTGCGTTTATTCTCAAAGGCACTTTCGGCGTTCGTAAATAGGAAGGAGTTGATCCTTTCTTATCACGGTCGCGATGAGAAAAACGTCGAGATGGCTTAATTGGACGCCACACATCCCTCTCAGATCTGACGGTCCTGAACTCACTTGGCGATACTGTGGGCCCGGGTCCTGGACGCTCTTGGCACTTCGTTTCTCGGGGATATGAAGGAGCTGCTCCTTGTGCTTCGAAGTCGCGACGGGCGAAAAGGCGAGGAGCCTAATCGCTCACCAGGTGTCCCCTTTGGATGGACGGCTGAGACTGCTTCGTGATACTGCAGGCCCGACTTTGTTTGCTTTCGACGCTTCGGGGTTCGGGGTTTCAAGATGTAGAACGACATGGAACCCTTCCCCTTCGAACTCCCGAATGTCGAAATGCCGACGTGACTAGATCTCGCGCCATGCGTCCTTTGGATGGACGGATTTTATCCTTTCCTGTATGCAATATGGGCACTATCCATCGCGCTAATCTCGGCGCAAATCCGCTAACTGCGATTTCCCACCGATCGTCGATCTGCTCCTATGGATGAATCCGGACCATTGACAATATAATTTCGCCCGCTTACTTTCTTGGAAGCCTGAAACGACATTTTTCCGTGCTGCGCTTGGGTGCTTCTCGTGCAACTTGCAGACCTTAATACTCTTGTGCCTAGGACAAGAATTGTTACTAACAACTTCAAAAAAAAAAATGGTGGAAGGTCTTCCACATATTAAGAATGAACATATTACATGTGAGGGGTGTGCACTAGGTAAACAACATGGGGAAGAGTTTCCTATACATACAGATCAAAGGAAATGATAAATTATCAAGCTAGTGCATACAAATGTGTGTGGTCCCATGCAAACAAGGTCTCTTGGTGGAACACATTATTTCCTTATCTTTATTGATGATCGAACTAGATACACTTGGGTGTATTTTATTGGAAAGAAAAGTGATGTGTTTGAATATTTCAAAGAATTTAAGAATTTGGTTGAAAAGAAAACAGGTAGGTACATCAAGATTATTCGATCACATCAAGGAGGAGAATACATATCAAGGGAATTCATCAAATATTGCAAAAACAATGGGATTTAACAACAACTTACAGTGCCACATACTCCTCAATAGAATGGAGTAGATGAGAGGAAGAATAGAACCTTGGTAGAATGTTCTCGGAGCACGATTAAAGGTAAAAATCTTACTAATGGTTTTTGGGATGAAGCAATTAGTACTACTATGTATCTAGAAAATAAAAGTCCTACAAAAAGTTTGGAGCGTAAAACTCCCTTTAAAGCATTTTATGTCTATAAATTAGTAGTAAGTCATCTAAGAATTTTTGGAAGCAAAACATTTTTTCATGCTCCTAAAGAAGATAGAAGAAAGCTTAGTGCCAAGGAAATCAAATGCATTTTTATTGGTTATTGTACTAATCACAAAGCATATAAAATGTATGATCCTAGCACTCATAAGGTTTTTTGGAGTAGGGATATATTATTTCATTTACATGTATATGATGGTTGAAAATAGGATATCCATGGTGTATGACATCTTCCTAATGATTACAATGAAAATATCAAAGAAGAAGAAAATTTTGAACATGTACAAGTTGAAGCTTCAAGTAGCATGGACACTTCAAGTAGTCAGAGTGATCCTGATTATTTTCGAAATGAAATGAAAGCATAGATATTACAATGAAATACACATAAAAATTTCTAGAAACTAAGAAATACAACAATACATGATTTCTAGTAATGAAAGAAATGTACAAAGACTGTAAAAATACAGAGTGCAAGACTCGCTAGAATGGTGGCAGCTTTATCTCTGAGAAGAGATGTGATGGCTACACTCATTTACAAGAAGATGATTACAATGAGGCTCTGAAGGACTTTTTATGATAAACATGAATGCCAAAAACCTAGACATCCAAAAACCTAACCCTAGGAGACGAAGCGCCAAAAGTCATGTGGGCCCCGTTGGGGTAAGTTAGTACATTAACTTACCGGGGTCATAAATTTTGCATATGATCTCCATTTTAGGCGTGTGATAGCCCGTTGGAAATGTCTAATCGAGAAATACACACCATTCCATCAAATTCTGACTCTGTTTACAGTTTGACGTTGGCAAGCCAAGAAAACACTGTTTAGAGCCCCAAAATGGCCCTGGAAGTACATAAATATGTACTGACATGAAAACTTCCAAAATAATCCCATTGGAATAGGTGGGCGACCACCAATATCCACCTAGATGTTGTGTAGGGATTCAATACAACCCCATAAGTTTAGAACCCACAATTACAAAGAGATGTCCCTAATACAGAGAAACGTGTTGAATTGAAAATTGTTCAGATGGGCCAGTTGGAATTTGGAATAGGTGGGTGGACACCAATATCCACCTGGATCAATCCTCCCCCCTCAGGAAGAAATAGTCTCCATTGCGTTGAGTGCTCGGGGAAGAGGGGAAAGCCTTTTCTAAATCTTAATCTTGGTGAGTTGCATGCCTTGTTGGAGAAGTTGCACTGCTTGGTCTGTGGAAGGTTGTCACGAACCTGTTTTTGGAGGGGTTGAATATGTTACACCAACTTGTTTTCTCTGGGCTTGATGGGGCATTGTGTAGGAACCATCATAGGTGAAGAAACAATATCCGTGATTTGCTTCTGTTGGATAGAAGGTGTTGAGGCTGCAGTGGTTGTAGTGGCCTTCTGTGCATCCTTTGAAAAAACTGTAAAGAAGATGAATTTTGCAGTACGAGAGATTACCTTGCGACACTATTTTAGTGAAACAGTAGTAGAAACTACCTCTTTTATCCTGTAGATCCGACCCCCCAGAGTAATAATGACACTACGGGGTCGAGACTCATGAACAACATGATGTTTCCACATATATGGTTGGCCCAAAACAACATCACATACATCTAGAGGGGAAACATCACACACTACATCATCCTTGAAGGGTTGGATGCCATAGGACAGGCGACACTATTGGATGACACAAAAATATCGTCCCTGGTGAAGCCACCCAGTGTTGTATGGTTGCGGGTGTGGTATTGTTGACAACACAAATTGTTTGATGACCTCAACTGAGATGAGGTTATTTTGGCTACTTCTATCAACAATGAAATGCAACGGGGTCCCCTTCAACCACATATGTGAAAGGAAGAGGCGATCCCCTCTTCAGGATCTATTGGTTCTTCTGGTTGAATTTTTTGTTGTCACAATAGTAGCAGTGGGGCCTGTGTCGATGATTTGTTTGTTTTCAATATTTTCTGGATCAGATTTCGAATCAGGGTTCAACTCCTTGTCTTTGACCTCGGCCACCAATGACGGTTTCGAGTGACATTCATCGGTGTTGTGCCAAGGGATTTTATGGAAGTTGCACCACTTCCCAGTGTCATTCTTCGTCTTTCCTTTACCCTTCCTTTCATGTGTCTTGGATTGGTTTTCGAGAGGTTGTTGGTTAGGGTCGTCTTACCATGCTTTGGTTGTTGCGGATTTGCAGACCCAAACTCCCATATGTTCTGGTGCTTAAATTTCTGCTCGATTTTGACAACATATTGATAGGAAACTCCCAATGATGAGATGTTTAGGAAATCAATTTTGGTTTGGATGTACCTATGCAGAGCCCCACAATATTTCAGAACCATATGTCGCTCGAAGTCTTTGATACCCAACTTGTTGTGCAAGGTATGGAAAGTATTGGTGAACTCCGACACTGTTTGGCTCTTCTCTTGCCGCAGTGTGGTCCATCTCATGTACTGGTCTTCATAGTTATCAATAGAGTAGTATTGTTCCTTGACCACATCCACAAAAAAAATCCAAATGGGCTCAACCCCATATATTCTAGATTTCGTTATGGAACTTTTCTCCCAGTAAGTTTCCCATCAATGTTTGACATGGGGGAGAGCCTTGAAGAGTGCGAGGGCGATCTTTTCTAAGGCATCCGCATAACCTTCTAGCAGATTCAACCATTTTTCTAAGGCATCCGCATATGTTTGTCCTTCAAATATGGGAATATAAAATTTAACTTGTACCTTGAAGGGAGAGGTTCCTCCAAAGTGGTTTCTTGATGAAGATGTGCATGTTGCTATCGACAGGCGTTGAAGGATGTGGGAGAAATTCTCCATCACTTCCTCTAGTCTCTGTCACGCAAGAGCTTGCTCAAGCAACATGTTAATAAAATCTTTTGCTCCGCTATTTTTCTTTTCTTCCACCATAGATGGTTTCTTAGGTGTGTGAGAGATATTGTCACTAAGAAAGACAAGCTCGAGACCCAACCTACTATACTCGGACCTTGTCGGGGACATGCACTGAAAAAATGATCAAGAGCAACCTGATCTGATACCACTGATCCAGATTATTTTTGGAACAAAATGAAAGAAGAGATATTACAATAAAATACACATAAAAATTGGCAGAAACTGAGAAATACAACAATACATGATTTCTATTAATGAAATAAATGTACAAAGACTGTAAAAATACAGAGTGCAAGACTCACTAGAATGGTGGTAGCTTTATCTCTAAGAAGAGATGTGACGACTACGCTCATTCGCAAGAATATGATTACAATGAGGCTCTGAAGGAATTTTTATGATAAACATGAATACCAAAACCCTAGACATCCAAAAACCTATCCCTAGGAGATGAAGCGCCAAAAGTCATGTCGGCCTTGTTGGGGTAATTTAGTACATTAATTTCTTGGGGTTGTAACTTTTGCATACAATCTTAATTTTAGGCACGTGATAGCCTGTTGGAAAGGTAATTTAGAGAAATACGCATTATGCTGACAAGGTCTAACTCTGTCCACAATTTGACTGTGGCAAGCCAAGAAAACATTGTTTAGAGCCCCAAAACGGCCCTAAAAGTAGAAAAAGATGTATTGAAATGAAAACTTCCAAAATAAGCCAGTTGGAATAGGTGGGAGGCCACCAATATCCACCTGGATGTTGTGTAGGGATTCAAGACAACCCCATAAGTGCATAACCGACAATTACAAAGAGATGTCCCTATTACAAAAAAACATGTTGAACTGAAAACTATCCAGATGGGCTAGTTGGAATTTGGAATAGGTGGTTGGCCTGTAATATCCACCTAGATCACAAAGTTCATCAAGAAGAGAAGAAAGAACTCAATAAATCATAAGAAGAGGTGAAGGAGATCCAAAAGGCAATGTAGCACCAAGGAGATCAACACAACAAAATCATACACCTGTAAGGTATAAATATTATTCATTAATGGCTCAAGTTATGAATGTAGTGGAGCCTTTAAATTTTGAGCAAGATAAATACCATAAAGTATGGATGGACACCATGAAAGAAGAATATGATTCTATCATGGAAAATGAAACATGAGAATTAACAGAACTGCTTGAGAATAAAGTCCCTATAGGATCAAAATGGTTGTTCAAGTCTAAATTTAATGTTGATGGTAGTATAGACAAGTATAAATCTAGTTTGGTTGCAAAGGGTTATTCACAAAAAGAAGAAACTTATTATGAAAACACTTTTGCACATGTAGCTAAAATGAATACCATTAGATTAATGATTGCAATGGCTACCAAGTCTAATTGGAAACTACATCAGTTGGATGTTAAGTCAACTTTTATGAATGGAGAATTAAAGGAAGAAGTTTATCTCATGCAAGCAGAGGGGTTTGTAAAGCATGGTTGAGAGCATCTTGTATCTAGGTTGAAGAAGGCATTGTATAGATCACTTAAACAAGCACGTAGATCACGGTATAAGAAAATTGATATTTTCTTGTTGTTATCACACGAAGTTGTCAAGGGTCAATTTTTTCCCTTAGGTTTTAATTTTTACCCATTAGTCTTTAACTTTGTTTTAATTTTCTCTTTATGATTTTCTTAGGTTAGTCTAAACAAATAAAGGCTTGGGTTTTGGTTCACATTTTGGCCCACGCCTATGGTTTATAGCCTAGGTTCATTTTGTGGTTTATGTCTTTGAATCATCACCTGACTTGACAACCAACACTATCAACCCCATGACTCTACACACCTCGCAGGTCATTCCAACCACTCATACATTTGATCCTTTACACTATGTCCCTTGGTCCATTAAGAAGTCAAATAAAACCTTGCAAAGGGCATTGCCAACTCACTAAGAGTTTTTGTAGCGCATATTTGTATAACAACCCTTTACCACCATTCACCATCATCATGTTGATGGCATGTCTTTTATTGTTTTCAACACCCTTGTCTTCAAAAGGAATATTATGATTTGGTTATTTATGAGGTTCTAACTATTACCAAATTTGAAATTATGCTCCTAAGCTCGACGTTGCTGAAATTGCTAGTCCAGACAGAGCTGCGGATTGCGCTACGAAATTGACTATTCAAGGTGAATTGGAGGCTGAGGTGGATGTAACAAATTCAGGCTCACTACAAATCTTTCATTATCATTTACCAAGTCTAGGTACTTCATCATCCATTCCAGTTGCATTGAAAATCGTTAAGATATTTTTGTCTCAACTTTTGGTAGCGCTTGGCGCTGCAAGCTACAACTTCTCTAACCTACCAACCTCTCTACCTTTTCTTCCATGCAAACCATAGCCATTTTCATGTAGAATTTCCCCTCCACTAGAGATGAGTCAATTTGATTCTTAAAATTGAATGCTCATTCATCATCTTGGCTCACGTTGTCCACACTGTGCTACAGAAACCACTGCTACCAAACTACGCTACAGATCCCCTATTCCAGCGCTGCAATTTCCTTATCAAACCATTGCTATGTTCTATGCTCACAATTCCAATATTGGCTCTCCTTTCTCACTGTGTCATTTCATAATTTCATCTCACAAGTCTACTTGCAGTAAGAATTTAGGAGCCCCTGCGTTTTTTAAAGCTTTGATGACCCTGTATGGTGGTCTGATAACAGTCTAAAACCCAAACAACACATTCTCCCTACACATATTTTCTCAGAATATCCTTTCCTCATTTTAATCCATCAAACCAGACTCTTGTTAATCAGACCATTAAGGATCACCTTAAAAACTCAAAAAACATCTGCCTCTGTTGAGTTTCCTCACCTCTCATAGCATTACATTTTTAAACCTCCTTCTTTAATCCATGGATACACCTCAAAGGAAGAAATCGCACAAGGGTGGGAGTGTGATTAGGACTGAACCTTCTGACATGCACCTGTTTGATGTTGAGCCTATGATCATGGAGGTTTTCCAAAGAGTTGGTTGCCTCTCTTTTTTTCAAAACATGCAAAGGGGACACCCTGAAGTAGTAAGGCAATTTTCCTTAAATTTTGATGTCACTAAGACCAAGGTAGGAACCCTTGAGTTGGAGGTATCTGAAACCACTATTGCAGTAGCCACTGAGATACCCAACACTAGTGAGAGGTGGTTCAAATCCATGATTCTAAATGCATCCTTTTCCAAGTATTTCCTCAAGCCAGACTATCAGAAAGACAATTTGTCTAAGGGAGTGCCTATGAGCCATCTGGTTGAGGGTTTTGATAAAATGTTGAATATTATCCAGAGATATTTTACATGTGAGGGCAGGTTTAACATGATATACTAGTATCATATTAGGCTCTTGTTGCATTTCACAAGAAAGGATTTAATGAATATCCCTTATTACCTGTTCAAAAGTATGGGAAAGATGGTTGATAGGGTTCAAGCCATGCCTAAGGCTGTGGACACTAGTGTTTTTCACTTTGGGTTGATTAGGATGTTGGTTATGGATGAATTGAAGAAGAGAAACCTTTCTTCGAAACAGTTCATTGTCTCTGCAAATATGCAGCTAGATATAGACTCTACCCCTCAATCCAGGATGCAGAGCCCTTTTCCATCTAGTAGTGTTTCCCAAGCATAAACAAGTAAGAAGAGAAAAATCAAACCTACTACCCAAGACAAAGAAACCCCTAAGGAAATTGAGGAAGAAGAGAGGGAGGTTCATCACTCCCCACAAAGAGAATTTTCACCTCTTCCTACACCTGAATTGGAAGAAGTTCCTTCATCAACCAAAACCACAGCCAGGAATGGGAGGAAATTGCATTTCCCTTCACCTGTTGTAGCAGCTAAGACCAGAGTCGGGAGGCCTTTTACTGGATCATCAGCCCACAAGGAAGTTTTTGAAGCAGAAGTCATACCCAAGGCTTTAGTCGCAAAGAAAGTTAAAACTAAAAGTGACACTATTGGGAAGCCTATTGAGGTTATGGCCAAAGCCTATGTTCAGAAGAAAGGTAAAGGTAAAGGTGAAGCCACTGAGAAGCCTGTTGAAATTATCAACATCAACACTCCCCCTGATAATCCTACTTTCAAGAGAATCATTAGAAAACTCAGGGATGCTAGAAAATAAGTTACCCGTTTGAAGGCAGAAAGTTTGACTGAGAGAAGAAAGATGAAGGAGCTCATGTACATGTACAATGAAACCCTTGATTTGGCAAGGTTTACAGCAAGAAGATTCTTTCCCCTCCATAGGCAAATTAAGACTCTATACATGAAAACAAAAGCATTCAATCCCAAAACATAAAGCTCAAACAAGAATTGCAATCCTTCAAGAATGATCTAGCCCAGAGGAACTTAAATGTTCTAGTACAAGCTGCAATAGAAAGAAATGAACCTGCAGTAGAGAAGAGTGCCCTTACTAAAGAAAGAGATGCTTCCATGACAGAGGAAAGGTCTCTTGCAACAAGGAAGAGTGCTATATTGAGAAAGTAAATGGAGAGTCTGACAAATCTATTTTTGAGGATAGTTACTTTTTGCAAGCTTGAAGTGTTCAAGGAAGTATGATGTTTTCACCATATGCAGGCATCTACAGGCTCCTAGTCCATCAACTAAGATTTTTTGTGTTTTTGAAGAGTTGTTGCATCACATAGAAAAACACATAGATTTTGTAGCCCCTAGTGCTACAGAATCATCTAACACAAACTGTTATGTAGTTGCACTACCAAAGGCGCTACGGAATCACCTAGCCAAACACAGGAAGGGCGCTATGGAATTTGCACAGCAGTTTTACAAGGGGTGCTACGGAATTTGCAGAACAGTTTTTCAAAGGGGCACTACGGAATCTGCAGAGAAGTTTTTCAAAGGGGCACTACAGAATCTACAGATAAGTTTATAGGAGGGCGCTACAGAATTGGATACCGAATGCACTACGGAATGGGGCTACGAACTAGCCATTACAGTCAGAGGTTTTGAATTCATGACTTTTTCTTGACTTTGATGATTTGGAGGGAACCAAAGATCAACAAGTGGCAGTTGGAGATCAACATATGAGATTGGAGGACACATGGCACTAGAGAAGGATGCACCCAAGCAATAATACATGTCATTCAATTTTTGTTAGAGTGGTTGCCAACATGCTCCTTGATTTTAGCAGTTTGTTAGATCTGTTGGTACAGATGTTAGACTAGTAGTTTTTTGTGGGGAATCCAAGGATATGAAGCCCAGATCACACCTCTAGTTGTTGTAGACTGTTGTGATTACAAATACATCAATTGAATGATATGTTGAGATTCAAATGGTTGAGCAGAGCTCCCTTTTTGTAATATTTTGACAAAACTGAGTTGTTCTCTGGTTATGTATGAGACTTGAGACATTTTCATTAATAGAAGTCAATTTTCTTTCATCATCTTGTTTCCTCTTATTATGCAATGCTCATGCTTGGATGATCCATATGAGATATTGTGGTTGTGTTATAATGGATGTTTGATTATAATGTTGCTATGAATATTTTTCAGTATTTTAAACTTGAAGTTCAAGAATGTTCTTTTGACTGAGTTTTTCTTCACTAAGTTGCTTGAAGGCCTGATGATTATAGCAAACTTATCCACCTTCCTCACTAAGTCTCCCTTCTATTCACCCTTATCCTTAAACCAATGACTGAATTTAATCAAAACCTCATTTCCTTATGCATGCTAGCCCAGATTTTTGTGTTAAAACATTCTTATGTTGAGTTTTTGTCCATTTGACCTTTAATCATTAACTTACATTCACAAACCTTTTGATGGGTATTGGGCTTATCCTCTTGCAATCTAAGGGTGAATCTCAGTGCTAACACTTCTTTCACAAGTTTTTATTAAAAGTAAAGGATGGAAATGGTCATGTTGCTTTGATTTATTTATATGCTAATTAATTGATTGAAGAAATCAAAAGATTGTTGTCATAGGATTTTGAGAAGAAAGACCTTGGTCAGTTGCATTATTGTTTAGGCCTTGAGTTATGGAGAGAAGATGGTAAGACATTAATCACACAAAGAAAGTATACAATGGAGTTAATTAAGAGGTTTAACATGAGTGAATGTAAACCAATGTCTAGTCCATTACAAAAAAATAGTATGCGTAATAGTGATGATGAAACAAAATAAATGAATCTTACCTCGTATCGACAAATAGTGGGAAGTATGAATTATCTAACTACAACTGGGCCAGATATTGCATATTTAGTCACTATACATGGTCAATTCATGGATAAGCCTCATGAAAGTCATTGGAAAGCAATAAAGAGAGTCATTTGATATTTGAAAGGGATTGTTAATTTTGGTATTGAATATACTGATGATTTTAATGTTGAGTTGATAGGTTATTTAGTTCATATTGGGTTGGAAAGTCAATCACAGGATATGCATTCAGAATAGGATCCAGGATAATATCATGGAGAAACAAGAAGCAACCAATTGTTTCATTGTCATCCACTATAGCTGAGTACAAATCTGTATGCAACGCCACCAGTGAGGCAATTTGGTTGAGGCAGATTCTTGAAGATGTGGGAGAACAACAAAAAGTACTAACACTCATCAAATATGATCACCAAAGCTTCATCAAACTAAAAAACAACCCAATGTATCATGCTAGATCAAAGCATATTGAGACACATCAAGATATTGACTTAATCTATTTGTAATAAAGATGATAATGTGACAAACATTTTTACAAAGGCTCTTGGAAAGCAGAAATTTGAAATTTGTAGAGATAAGTTAGTTGTACGATAAGTTACATTGCATGACAAATTGTGTATTTTTATTGCACAAGATCGAATAAATGAAGGAAAGAATGTTGGTCCCCATTGAGTATAATAGAAATATATGTACGCAAAGATTTCATCAACTACCTCTAGTTTTAGGTTGATGGTATAAAGATTGAGAAAATGAGAATATTCAAGAAGAGATCATATAGTTAGGAGACTAAAAATGGTGGTAGGATTTGTGAGAAGGTATGAACATAAATAGATGAAGCAAGACACATTTTCAGGTAAAAATCAATATGCAATGAAATTTGAGTAGAAAGAAATAGAATTATGTTTATAAGAAAGTCCCCTCCAACATATATTCCCCATAGGAATTGAAATTATGTTTGTGAGTAATTCTTGAAAAGGTGAAACAAACAGACAAATAGATTGAGCTATGAAAATGTCTATGTGTTGAATCCAATAAAATGAGAAACATAAAGTATTCTATGAAATTCAAACATAAAGAGGTTAGAAGTGTCCAGTATCAACGGATATAAAACCAATGAATCTCTCACAGTAAAAAACAAAAAGGGAAGACATAAAAAAGCCAGAAGTGTCAAGTATCCAAGAAGATAAAAAGAATGAATCCCTCACATTAAAAATAAAGTCTTATTGGAAGAATATATTCAATAAAACGAGAAACATTTACCTAGATTATACACTTTGCAAAAATAAAGGGCTATTGCAAATCTAGACATAAAGAGGTCACAATTGTCCATTTATGAGTTTTATCAGTTTTATTGGAGAAGTATTCAAGAAAGGATGATCAGAAGAAATTAGTCGACCTGCAATGTGTTAGAATATTATGCTTGTTTCACCATAGACAATTCTACACCATTGTCACCCAACCATAGGCACAAATCCACCCCCGCGCACCTTAGCCTTTGCTAGATAAAATGATTTTGGGAAGCCACACTAGAACCAAGAGGGCGCACCTTTTCCAAGGTAGCACACAAGTAAGAGTACTGAAAGGTTGAACAAGAGTGCGATGCACCATTGATGTTGTTGTTGCTCCTCTTCCAGACTTGCACATTACTTTTGCTGCTACTGTAGTTCTAAGAAATGCACACCAATTGAGTGAGTGTGTGCATTTACCAAATGAGCTAAAGCACATTCTATTTACACTAATATGGCTAGGTGAACAAGTGTCTCTTCAAGAAGGGCCGACCTATCCTTTTCTGCATAAGATACTTCAATATTACTTATTCTGCTGAGCCAACTTGTCTTCCAATATTTTCACACATTTGTTTAGGTTTTCTCTTGCTTATGAAATATTATATTCTAGTCAAAGTTGTATCCATGGAGGTTAATACCTCCCGCAACTACCAAACCATCAACACTCCCTCTTATCTAGGGAGGTATTTAACCATGATGTTCCCTTCTAGTCTTCATAGCCTTGATTGTTATGCCATGATCATCTTGTCATGGTTATGCATATCATGCTATTGGTAGCATCATTGTGTTACACATGACTACACCCATGTGGACCTGTCAATCTCGTCTAAGGGCCATAACCCGCTAAAGAAAACTAGAGCTACACCTCGTAGTGTGTGTCACCATAATTGTCATGGGATACACCCGCATGACATGCTCATTCATGGATACACCCATGTCATGAGTATCATCATTACTATCATCATTATCCATCCATCTCACATGGCATGGACACGACCTACATGGTCTTGCAGACCAGTAGAATCACCAGAGCTACACAGACTATCTCATGATCACCTCGATCATATTACGAGCAACACCATCACATTCATGCAGGTTCTCAACTATGCCACTAGCATACCAGACTGTCTCACTGGTGTAGCAAAAACTCGGCATACCAGACCATCTCACTGGAGTAGCCTACAACTCAACATAATTCCTACAACTCGAAATGAAGCCTACAACTCGGCACAAGGCCTACAACTCGACATGAAGCCTACAACTCAACACAAAGGCCTACACCTCGGAACAAGGCCTACAACTCGACATGAAGCCTACAACTCGACACATAGACTACAACTAGGCATGAAGCCTACAACTCTGCACAAAGGCCTACAACTCGACACAAAGGCCTACAACTCGGTACATGACCTACAACTCGACATGAAGCCTACAACTCGACACAAATCCTACAACTCGGCATGAAGCCTACAATTCGGCACAAATGCCTACAACTCGGCATGAAGCCTACAACTCAGCACAAAGGCCTACAATTTGACACGAAGCCTACAACTCGACACGAAGCCTACAACTCGACACGAATGCCTACAACTCAGCACAAAGGCCTACGAGATCCTTATTTTCAAATTCTGCCATCAACTTCCTCTAACTGAGAGAATCCTCGAACCACGCTTCCATTTGCTGCATGCCCCTACGCATCCTAGAAACTGTCACGAAACCTTGCTTCTTCTTTATCATTGACTCCCTCTGAAGTTTGAATCCCTCTGATTCCTTTCAAGTCTTTATTTTATGTGGTAACCTTCCTGAAATACGTAGGATAACCTGCCTAAAACATGAACAACAAGAACAAAATTATTTCCAATATAATATCATTTTATATAAGAACATATTAATTTCATGGTAATTCATTATAGCATTACCAAGGTGTCCTTCCTGAGAAAAAGAACAAGAAATATCTCCTAGATGAGATGTTAGTTCATATTGCAATTAAGTACAGTAAGCATTTATATTAATAGTACATGCTACTAAGTATTCGTTTTCTCTTAGCATTAATAAAATCTAAAGGATTGCAATACTCACTTAAGAAGCAATAATATCAAACATGATATGAAAACCTGGAGTCTAGCTATTGTTCCGCTTGATTTTCTTTTCTTCTGAGACAAGTATTCTTTCCAACCTAGAGAGTGTGTTGTTCCCCTAAATGTATTAGATCTAAGATCTTTCTGGCTCTATGATTCTTGGACAAAGATCCCTTCTCTTTCTAGAGATTCAGATTTGCAGTAGTTGTTTTTTATCATTTCTCCTACTCCAAGTTCATGTGCTTGGAAGCTCTAAAAATTAGACTCTTCATCCTTTGACGCCTGCTCTTTAGTCTGTGGTTCCATAATTTTTCCTGTTGTTCTTTGCAAGGATGATGTCAATCCTTGTCTTAGAAGCACTACTAAGAGACTATGCTTATGTTGCGTCACTCTAATTTCATGGAGGAAGTCATGATTGTCTTTGACTTTGACCTTAACCAGTCTTTTGACTTTGAGCAATCAAACCTTGATTTTGACTAGTCAAATGTTGAATTTGACCCAAAATTTCAAATTTGAGAGTTTTTATGGTTGAGGGCACCAAGAGATGCGTTGGGTTAGGGTGCACTAGGATATCCAAGAATTATGCCAAACGCTTCACTTAAAGTGCTCAAACAATCAGGTTAGGGTTTGTTGTTGTTGCAAGATCTGAAACCCTAGATGCAACTGCAATTGTGCTACAACGATCTTGACAGAGAGTTGCAGATATATCTTCCAGTGGTTAGACTGTTCTGAGGGTGGTGTGGGCCCATAACCTGTTAGATTATTATGCTTGTTTCACCATAGACAATGCTACACCATTGTCACCCAACCATAGGCACAAAGCCACCATGAACACCTTAACCTTTTCTAGATAGAATGATTCTGGGAAGCCCCACTAGAACCAACAAATAAACCAAGAGAGCACACCTTCTCCAAGGTAGCACACAAGTAATAGTACCAAAAGGCTGAACACGAGTGTGTTGCACCACTGCAGTTGATGTTGCTCCTCTTCCAGACTTGCACACCACTTCTGTTGCTACTGCACTTCTAAGATATGTGCACCAACTGAGTGAGTGTGTGTATTTACTAAATGAGATAAAACACCTTCTATTTATACTAATATGGCCAAGTGAACATGCTTCTCTTCAAGCAGGGCCGATCTCTCCTTTTTTGCATATAATACTTCAATATTACTTATTCTACTGATTTGACTTGTCTTCCAGGATTTTCACACATTTGTTTAGGTTTTCTCTTGCTTCCGGAATATTATATTCTAATCAAAGGTTTATCCATGAAGGTTAATACCTCCCACAACTACCAAAACATCAATACAATGGATTCAAATGCTAAATCATGACAGTTTTTCCAACGGGCTGAGGACTATGCAAGGCTATTATTTGAAATGGGAAAGGAAGTATAAGGTGACAAATATCACAGGAGCAAGAAGAACAAAGGGATAAATAAGAAAGCAAGCATTTATTATCCACTTTTGGAAAAAATTTAAGGGTGCCACACTTGTTGAAAATATTCCAAAAATTTAAGAGTGCCACACTTGTTGAAAATAAAACCAAGAAGGAGTGATTTTCCTTTCTAGAAGCTATGGAGAAAATGTTGAGGATTAATTGTTATGTGTGATAGTCATAAATATCTTTTTAATCATAAAATGTGCAGGAAAGACTAAATCATTGCGGTCATAAAATCTTTTGCATCACAAAAAGGATCTCAAGACTAGAGATGTAATCCCACTAAGCCTATACAGTAACTAATAAAATTAAATATCCCCTTTGTTGTTAGGACTTTAATCAAACTTTTTGTTTTAATTCTTAAATATTTCAATATTACTTTATAGAACAAAGTTGTTATGGAATTTAATCAAATCCTTGATTTTTATTCTCAAATATTTTTTTTTATCGAACAAAGTTGTTATGAACTTTAATTAAAATTTTGATTTTAATTTTCACCATTGTTCACATAAGTGTTTCTTTCTTGGAGGTTACGGGTTTAAATCTAGAGGGGTAGGGTATGTATACCTCCATAAATACCTCCATAAATTTTAGCACCCAAATCATTATGGAGAGGGGGTTCTTTGTCCCACAAAGAAGAGGGTCTCATACACCAATTTGATATCTTACTTAGTGGTGACCTTAAAAATAGATTATATTATATATTATATTATAAAAATCCATAAAATGGAATAGAAGAATATTATGATAAATTAATTTTTTTCTAATAAATTTAGATCTTTAAATTTTTGGTTAAGTAATAAAAATATTAAAAAAAATTATTATAATTTTATAACAAACTTTTATCTAATAAATTTAAATGTTTAAAGATTTTTATTATAATTTTATTAAAAAGTTTTGAAGTTTGTATGAATAAGAATTCTTTATCATTTTATGAAACTTTCAAACATTTTTTTTTAGAGCAAGATGTTTTCCAAATGAAGCACTTAGCAAAAAGAAAAGGTTTAGATAACTAATAAAAATGTTTGAAGATTTTTATTATAATTTTATAAAAAAAAATTCAAGTTTGTATGAATAAGAACTTTATTATAATTTTATAACAAATTTTTATAAATTCAAGTTTGTATGAATAAGAACTTTATTATAATTTTATAACAAATTTTTATCTAATGAATTTAAGTCTTTAAATTCATTAGATAATTAATAAAAATATTTAAAGATTTTATTATAATTTTATAAAAAAAAATTCAAGTTTGTATGAATAAGAATTCTTTAAAATTTAAATTTATTAAATAACTAATAAAAATATTTAAAGATTTTTATTATAATTTTATAAAAAAAAAAATCAAGTTTATATGAATAAGAATTCTTTATCATTTTAAGAAACTTTCAAACCTGTTTTTTTTTATAGCAAGATGTTTTCCAAGTTTCAGATGAAGCACTTAGCAAAAAGAAAAGGTTGAGATAACTAATAAAAATGTTTGAAGATTTTTATTATAATTTTATAAAAAAGTTTTCAAGTTTGTATGAATAAGAATTTTTTATCATTTTAGTTTCAGATGAAGCACTCAGCAAAGAGAAAAGGTTGAGATAACTAATAAAAATGTTTGAAGATTTTTATTATAATTTTATAAAAAAGTTTTCAAGTTTGTATGAATAAGAATTCTTTATCATTTTAAGAAATTTTTTAAGAAATTTTCATAACTTTTTTTAATAGAAAAAATGTTTTGTACTCGGCAAAAATGAAAAATTAAGAACATTGAGGGATATCATGTTAAAATTCTAAAAATTGAAAGCTTTATATTTATTCTTTATACTATAGTTTTTTTAATTTAACAGTTAAATAAAACAAAATTGAATGGCAACGTATAAGTGTCACACTATGCAGTTATAATAAAATAAAAGTTATATATATATTTACTAGTTCTGCTGTTATAGATTTTATAGCCCGCGCCACATCTATAATAAAACGAGTAGGTAATGACAAATCATAACTAGCTTGTCATGTGTGGTTGCATATACATGTGTTGTCCTACTATACAGAAAGCATACATTTATGACAAATCATAACTAACTTGCCATGTGTGGTTACATATACATATGTTGTGAGACCTCTCAATAATGTGTTGTGAGACCTCCAAGAGAAATATTGCCATGTGAGACCTCTCAATAATATTTGCTGTCAGCCTTGCAGTTCTTGCAATGACACTTCCTGAAGTTGTTTCCCTCTCTAACCCCGCTGAATCTACTACTTTAAATCGTAAGTCCCCCAATTTAGCAACACCTTCACGAATATCACGGGTCATATGACTATCAGGTGTGTTGTGCACAAGGGCCTCTTATCATCCAAGTTTCGTTGGCTCTTTTGCATAGACGAAGTTTTCTGGTGTGTGATTTTGGATTTCTGTATTTGTTGGTGACAGAAAAAAGTAGAAAGGATCTGCGCTTCCTGCATTATCTGCGCCTTCGCGGTGTAGCGGGAGTGGCGAACCTCTTTGACTGTCCTAACGATATAGTTAGAGGGCAAAATCCAAGATTGAAAGAGTGTGCCTTCATATGTAACTCGGTTTCATAGTCAAATTGGCATGTTTGTTAGGTTTTCACACTTCTAGACAGCTCTTATTGGCCTTGAAAAACCCTTACAAGATTGGCGCTATTTCATCAATTGATGACAATTATTGGCCTTAAAAAACCCTTACAAGATTGACGCTAGTTCAATGACATTATAAATTTTAGGTTCATTTTACCTCGATTTATGGGTGCAAAGAGGGCCAGCTAAAAGACACGCTCGGCTTCTTGAATGCTACCGTCCACCAAGTAGATAGAAGTGCATAGGATTCTCTCGTGCAGGGTTGCAACAAGCTTAAAGCAAGAAAGCAGCACACAAATCGCAAGAAAAGGCAACGCGCAGAGATAAAAGAAGTAGTTGCTGCACATCTGACCAACAACGAGGCGGAAGCATATGTCAATACAGAATTGCAGAGCTCGCCATTTTTCTCAGATTTTGCAAGGTCGATGGAGAAGATGGGAAGAATCGATGTGCTCACGGGCAGTGCAGGGCAAATACGGGGACGCTGCGCTTTTACAAATTAACTGGGCACTCATTCGCTTTGAATATGTTGGCATTCATGTGCGTTTTTCTTTGAGAATCATAAGCCCTTTGCCCGGCTTCTGCATCCATTTTTTGTCTTTGAATAATAGTGTACCCTGAAGAGTGTCATTGTTGCAGAGCCACTTGGTGATTAGCATCCATGCAATTGTTGCAGAGCCACTTGGTGATTAGCATCCATGCAGGGTGAAATTTCATATTATACCCATGTCCAGGATGCAGACCGCCACATTGCCACTTAACAAAATGCCACTACACATACACATGGCAACATTCTCAGTTGGGGAAAAATTACCAAATAAAAACAAACATTTATTGTTTACAAATAATGCTAGCATTACTATTCCAGTATTTCTCTGGAAAAATTACTAGCAAACCTATGCTTTAAACTAAGATTGAGGTGCAAAATTTGGGTCGCTCTGCAATAACACTGTAATTTGAACTACCAACTAAACATCAGAAAAATGCTTTAAACTAATAACTGCCCAAGATGTTTTTGTTAAAATTTTGGTTAAACTGCTAATATTTAAATAAGTCAAAGGAAACTAATACTGAGTGCATATCGATTGCTATATACCTATGCCTTCGGTTAAGGATTTCCTAAACTTTGTATTAAAAACTTTATTGTTCATATTTTTAGAAGTGGTGATAAAAATAACTCCTCAAATTACAAGGCCATCTTAAAATCACAAAAAAAAAGAGTTATAAGCCATAATAAAATTGATCTCCTTTGTTGCTTAATTTATTTTGAGAAATATTTTGATATAGTGCTTAGAAAAACCTTTGGAGAGATTATAAGCTTTAGAATTTAGAGTTGTTCATCCGAATTATTTTCGAAACAAAATGAAAGCAGAGATATTACAATGAAATACACATAAAAATTGTTAGAAATCGAGAAATACAACAATACATGATTTCTATTAATGAAAGACATGTACATAGACTGTAAAAATACAGAGTGCAAGACTCATTAGAATGGTGATAGCTTTATCTCTGAGAAGAGATGTGACGGCTACACTCATTCGCAAGACAATGATTACAATGAGGGTCTCAAGGCCTTTTTATGATAAAAATGAATGCCAAAACCCTAGACATCCAAAAACCTAACCCTAGGAGATGAAGCGTCAAAAGTCATGTGGGCCCCGTTGGGGTAAGTTAGTACATTAACTTCCCAGGGTCGTAACTTTTGAATACAATATTCATTTTAGGCGCGTGATAGCCCGTTGGAAAGGTATTTTCGAGAACTATGCATTATACCATCAAACCATGACTCATTCTACAATTTGACTATGGCAAACCAATAAAACATTTTTTAGGGCTCTAAAGTGGCCCTAGTAGTACAAAAAGATGTACTGACATGAAAAATTCCAAAATAAGCCAGTTGGAATAGGTGGGCAGCCACCAATATCCACCTAGATTCCATGTAGGGCTTAAGGACAACCCCGGAAGTGCATAACCCACAATTACAAATAAATGACCCCATTACAAAGGAACGTGTTGAACTGAAAAATGTTAAGATGAGCTAGTTGGAATTTGGAATAGGCGGGTAGTCACCAATATCCACATGGATCAATGATCCTCCCTTAGGAAGAAATGGTCTCCATTGCGTTGAGTGTCTGGGGAAGAGGGGAAAGTATTTTCTGAATCTAAATCTTGGTAAGTTGCATGCCTTGTTGGAGAAGTTGTGTTGCTTGGCCTGTGGAAGGCTGTCACGAACCTGTTGTTGGCGGGGTTAAATATGTTCCACCATCCTATTGTCTCTGGGTTTGATGGGGCATTGTGTAGGCACCATTGTATGTGAAGAAAAAATATATGCTTTCTCTTCTGCAATCTTCTTCTGCTGGATAGAAGGTGTTGAGGCTACAATGGTTGTTGTGGTCTTTTGTGCATCATTTGAACAGACTGTGAAGAGGATGAATTTTGCAGTATGAGAGATTTTCTTGCAGCACTATTTTGGTGGAACAGTAGTCAGAACTACCTCTAGTATCCTGTAGAGATGACCCCCAGAGTAATAATGACACTACGGGGCCGAGAATCATAAACATCATGACATTTCCACATATATGGTTGGCCCAAAACAACATCACAAACATCAAGAGGGGCAACATCACACACTACCTCATCCTTGAAGGGATGGATGTCATATGACATGAAACACTACTAGATGACACTGAGATATCATCCCTGGTGAAGCCACTCAATGTTGTATGGTTGCGGGTGTGGTGTTGTTGACAACCCCATCTGTTTGACGACCTCAGCTGAGATGAGTTTCTTCTGGCTACTGCTATCAATAATGAAATGCAATGAGGTCCCCTTCACCCACATATTTGAATGGAAGAGGTCCCCCTCTTCAAGATATACTGGTTCTTTTGGTTGAATTGTTGCGATCGTCACAGTAGAAGTAGGGTCTGCGTCGATGATCTATTTATTTTCAATATTTTATGGATTAGATTCCATATCAGGGTTTGGATCGTTGTATTTGACCTCGGCCACCAATGACTGTTTCGAGCGACATTCATCGGTGTTGTGCTAGGGGATTTTGTGGAAGTCACATCATTGTTTTTCAGAAGACTGGTTGTTAGGGTCGTCTTTACCATGCTTTGGTTGTTACGGATTTGCAGACACGAACTCCCATTTGTTCTAGTGCCTAAATTTCTTCTCGATTTTGACAACATATCAATAGGCAACTCCCAATGATGAGATGTTTAGGAAATCCATTTCAATTTGGATGTACTTATGTAAAGCCCGGTGGTATTTCAGAACCAGATGTCGCTCAGAGTCTCTGATACCCAGCTTGGTGCGCAAGGTATGGAAAGTATTTGTGAACTCCGAAACTGTTTGGCTCTTCTCTTGTCGTAGTGTGGTCCATCTCATGTACTGGTCTTCATAGTTATCAACAGGGTAGTATTGTTCATTGAACGCATCCAC